>CABFPE010000033.1:2252768-2271087 GCA_900660155.1 Hofstenia miamia | reverse complement strand
TGGTCAAATTACTTTTAAAACTGCCCTTTAATTAATATTGCATATTAAATTAGTTTTGTAAATATTTTTGTCATGTGTTAGTTTATAGTTTTTATATACATTTAAGCAATAAATTTGCTTTGACTCTAATGTGTGTATTTTGCAACAATGCTGGTGACCACAGGGTGAAAGTGGCATGCATAGAGACTATAATACATACACCACAAAAATTATACAAGAACAAAATAAGTGGGGGGTAAAACAGAAAACTCTAAGTTATGTCGTATGAATCATGAAATTTCCTTTCTTATATGTGAGTAAATGAACAAGGATCCAAGACGATTCGTTTTAACAAAAGTATCGTGGGAACGTTGAGTGCACAAAGAATAAAGATGGGTTCGTGCCTGAGGAACAAGGTAATGAATAGGGTGTGATGACTTCTGAATATTATTCCATAATTTGCCATATATAATTTCTCTTCTATCAAACAGTGTAGGTGAACTCAGCTTTTCACGTGCTTCAGAATACGTCAAATTGGGCAAAATTATTTTGAAAGCTTGACGCTGTATGCATTAAATATTGTCACGTTGACTTTGTGTAAGCTGATTATGCCACAAAGGAGCGCAATATTCCAAGAGGGGTCGCACGGTGGAATAAGATAAATAAATATGTAATACTCCTAGGTTTGACTGACTAGCCTTATCATGAATTTGTTACTACATGTAGAAATGAACGATCGCTACCCAGCTAAGCATGTTAGAAAAATTTCCTTAGTCTTACACTTAACCAAGAAGTTTATAAAGATCAAGGCACCAATTCATTTTCCCCTCGCAACAGCCTTTAATCGCTACACACACTAATTCCTTAGCTGTGCATTATTTAATAATTAAGCAAACTGAATAAAGATAAATTAAATGAACCAACTGTTTACCTTTGTACATATTTATAGAAAGTACTGCAAACATATTTGTAAGCTAAACAAGTACCTGTCACTGTTTTATTTCTGCAGTCCACGTAGAATATTTCTGCGTGCAAATGGCTGCTTGCTAAAATCAACATGGAGCTAATTGTCCACTCATGATTTGTCAAAAATATTAAAGCAGCAAATACTTGCTTTACGATTTTTCAAATAACATGACCTGATGCTAATACTATTAAAAATACAAAAATGATGTAAATTAGTTTTATGTTCAATTAATATTTGATCTTGCTTACTCTTCTTCTTTTTGCTTTTTTTAATGGATTATGCTACAATAATCACCATCTAATCAGTTGATAAGCACTTTATAAATTATGTAAGATTAATATATCATGTATCAGCAAACGCGTGTTGTACTGCAGATTATAAGTCTCAGTAAGTTTCTCTACTGGCAGTGGATAGTAAGCAAGCAAATGCATAAAATTTGAGCTTCTCTTATGTTTAACCCTTTTAAGTCTGAACCTAGGTAATTTAATTTTTATTATAAAAACTGTATGATGCATATTTAGTAGGCTATATTTAATACCTCAGTTGATTTTTTTATGATTTTATAAAAATAATTAATGCAAACAGGTTATCCAAAAAGTAAACACAGTATTTTAAATAAATAATGAAACAAAAACAATGCTGATTTTACTTATTATTTGTGTAAATATAAGCAAAATACATAGAGCAAAAGTGAACAGGTGCATACCAAATGGGATAAATAAACAAATAATGATGTCATGACTATGGAACTGACTCTAGAAATTGCCTCGGTCTCCAAAATGACTAATAGGATGTATTTGAATGGGATATAGGGATTAATGGTTCCCGTTAGGTTCATGTAAACATTAGCGGGAACTATAGTTCCCGTTCGACTCGAAAGGGTTAATTTATTAAGCACAGAATGTTAAAAAGTAATTGAAATGTACAGTATAACCATTAGTTAAATTTAGCTGCATTAATCAAAATATATTTTTAATACTAATGTGGTACTTACCGCAGTTTAAATTTTGTCAACAGCAGCCATTACACTTTGAGAGTCGCAGAGAAAAAACTTTTCAATATCCATGTTAGTGATAATTGAGAACTTGTAATTGGCTTGCTTCAGTTATACGTTAATACCTACTTTGTTTCAAAATTCCCTCCAAATTGGTGAAATGAAAACAACCATTCTCAACCAACTAATAATTAGTATACCATTGATGTAACTTGTCTGTCTACTAGCTTATTGATATTGTTAATAACTAATAATTATTATTATCACTGGGTGCAACAATGTAACAAAGATGCCTAGTAACATTATTACACCCAGCGAAATTGAAAGTGTGTTTGTTGGCTACATAATGGAATTGGAAATTTTGCCATGTGTGGCCTAAAATGCTACAAAGACATTTTTAAATCTTAGCTTATACAATATCATTATAATCTGAGTAAAAATAAGCAATTTTTAGTTTTTGTCATTTGTAACATTTTGGTACTCAGCCCACGAAATGAGATACAAGGCATCAGCTTACTAATTATCCTAGCATTGGGATCGATTTCTTTCAGAGCATGTATCACATCATCGTTTTTATCAGTACTTGTAATAAATACTGTCTTCTTTTCATGTTTAATGATTTTCGACGGCATGATGACATGTCTTTTATCATCATTAATTTCAATATCACTGAACTTCATGACAATCTTGATATGTATAGAATTGCTATTAACTTCTGCACTATCTTATGCTAGAATTGCGTGGAGAATGAATAATTCTTCCATTGTTTTTGGTTACCCAGTGTTATCATTTGAACGTTTAATGAAAATGGATTCTATATTTCTTTTTATTTCAGGACTTAAACAAATTGGGGTCAGAATGTTAGCAATTTTAGTTGGTTTACGTAAGAAGTTGGCTTGAGAAGTCAATGCAAAGAATTAGTCATTGTAAGCGTTTCTACAATTATACAATATTTGCATTTTGATATTGTGCAAAAGTTGAGTTAAAAATGAGATCATTTATTATATTAAATAAATGTTCTAAATTTTATAATCAACCCTTTGATAAATATTCACTCAACAGCTTACAATGATTCACTAGCAGAAAAATGTTGTTAGAACATATTTCATTTTATTACTTGTAAAACACTTTCATTGAAATGAAAGTTTATTTTATTTTACAATGGCGGTAAGGCTTCCGTTGCAAGAAATTTATCATAGAATTTGGATAGAATACCAGGACACAATCTTGCAGAAAACTCAGCTCTTAACTGTATTAATTGCTTCATTAATTTTTGTTGCACTCAAATAGCCAGGGGTTACACTCTAACTAGCTACTTCCTTACACGTCGTTTTTGTATTATAACAAATAAATATTTAATTTGACAATTTTACACAAATGAAAATCCAACATTAATGAATATTTACAAAAACAACGAAATTAAACAAAAGAGTTCAAAAATGGCTGCTACTTTTGTTAAGAACTACCCCATAGTTCTGAAAAACCTCTTTCACTTCTTGTAAGTTGTCTTGCACTGTTTGCCAGTGTTGTTTACTAATAACTATAAAGTTAGAGTCATTTTTGAACTGGTTCAATAAAAGCTCATCAGTGATTTCAAGTGGCTCTGATAACTTTTTCGAAGAACCCTAAACAGAACTATAGTTACTCAATGTAATTTACGCTTAGCTCAACGTACATGATAGATTCATTTTTTATATTGCTTAGGCATGAAATAATTATGTTTCACTATTAACTGAATTTCATATATTTTAACAGAATAATGCAGCCTACTAAAGCATGGTGCAGTCATCTTAAATTAATTAACAAGATGTGTAATGCAATGGCGTTTTCTTAAATCATTTTTAATATTCTGTATTTGCATGCTTTAACAAATCAAGGCACAAACTTCTTATTGAGAAGAAAATCAAATTTGCCACATATACGTTTTATAGTATGAGGGAATTTGTTTTGGAAATATCAATATTTTACATGTTTATGCAAGAAGTGATTTTTCTTTAGGAATAGATATAATGTGCTTTGTATATGAAAGTTGAACGAAGACATTTAAAGAGACCAATATTTTCCAAAACTTAAGTCACTTTTTATACAAATTACTATTCGTGTTATAATTTTAATTGTACGTTGCATGTCATTGTACCGATATTTTTTTTCAAATATTTGTAATTAGTATACCGTAATTTTTGCTTTTCTGATACTATTATAAGCTGTGAAAAAATTACTTAAGTGGGTTTTCCTAAGTATTCAATTGGGAATATTTTTTTTAGGCAGCTAGATTTTCTGGAGTTTAGTTTTTTATTGCATTGAGCATTTAATGGCTACTCTTATATTTCAAGGTAAAAAGCATAAAACTTTCTGCATGCAAAGTTGTGTTACCTAAAGTATCACTATAATTTAAAAGAGTTAAAAGTTAAATTTACAATACAGTTGTGCTTTTTTGCAATTTTCGATGCTTTGACAGCGGTAGAATGTTATGTTTTAATTATTAATATATATATATATATATATATATATATATTGGTATTGATACTATTGTACTCAGATTAATGCTATGCGACCGGTTTCGATTTAAAATCATCGTCAATACAAATTTTGTGGTAATATAATTTACAATTCACTACACTTAATTTTGTTAAATATGCATACACTAAAAGATATTCGATATGTTGGTGGTCTTTGCTTAATACAGATATACAGTATATGCAGAAGCTATATGTATGTGAATCTCTATAATTTAATATTATTTATAATATATTATATATAAAGTTCGATATTATTTATATCCATACATAGAACTATAATCTTAGTATCAAACAAAGTTATATTCCTTATATTATTAAGAATCTATCGTTAAACTCTATTTTCAAATGTCTTAATGTTATTTTAGGCAAAAATGCGTTTCACAGAATTTGGATGTTTGTTTGACTTAATCAGTGTCCAAAACCTATAAGAAAACAAGCACTGCAGACATTTCCAGTATATTAGAGTACTAGGGAAACATTGAAAGATGCTTAAGAATAAACATTTCCACGAAAATTCATTGGTATCATGCACAGCACTTTTTAACTTACTGATTCGTTTTCAAAATTATTAAAATTCGTGGATATATGTCTAAGATAGCAACACCATTTCCATAGTATCCCCATCTAAATATAAACCTCAGTTTTATCATTAAAATTAACTTCTGGAAGTTATTTCAAATTTGATATATCCTAACAATTGGTTTGCTACAGTTCAACAATATCAAAAACTATTTAAATGATTACGTTTTGTTTAAGCTCTAATAAGAAACTCAGGCTCTCTCAATACCTGTCAAAGGAAAAATATTGGAACAGTAGAATATTGAAAATAAAACTTTTAGGCACATCACGTGGATCATCTAGCTTACTACCCTTCGGAATATAATTCATTGAAAATGCTGAGAATATTCTACATAGATTATACTATCCTCTAAAATAATTTGAATTTCCATGATCTATGATAATAACCAGTAGTTAAATGTTTCCGCAATGCTTTTTTGAAAAGTCAAAGATTTTCAACGTCTGAAAGTTATGAAGTGAATTGTATATGATGAAGAAGACAAAATCTCATTGCATTTGCTTTAGAATCTTAACATTATATGTAGGTAACACTAGTAGGTTTATTCAAATTACTACTAGTTTCCATTTTCATCTAAAATCCAACATATTCTTAATTTCTTTCTCATGGAACGTACATTTCTACATGAAATCTGCAAATTCATCACCACCGTCAATATTTATACATCCAAAGTAAGCATTTATTCTTACAATTTGCCATTATAATTTTTTGAATCTACAATTTAGGCTTTCTGACAATTACTCAACTCCAAAAATAACTGTAGATGCAACAATAGCATATCTTGATGTTCAAAATTTTTATTTTCTTCTGATAAATTTCACTTTTGCAGAAAACAACTTTACTACAGACAATTTGTTGATATCGAATTTAAATTATTATAATGTATTTTAAAGTTGAAAACACATAAATTAAAATGTTTTATGAAATTTTCAAAGAAGCTAAAAAACCCAAAATATATGTAAGCATAATAAGTATTCTGTCCAACCAGTATGAAAAGCATGCACAAAATAGAGCTTATTTTAAAATGTATGTTGATTGGCCAAATCAAGAAATTTTCCTTAAAATGTTTTAAAATATTTTAAATACTAAGGTGCTAAAATGCATTTTAGGGTTTATTTTTTCAATATTTTTCAAAATTGTTGTTCATGACTGAGATGTCCCCCTCGTCAGAAAATCTCGCGTACGCTTCTGCCCTGGGTATTAGTAAAAGTTATTCAATAGAAAATTGGTTTTAAGGTATATTTTCATGACCCAAAATTCATTTGTTAATCAAGAAACAAAAATTTCGCTTCAACTTAAGAAACATTTTGGCGCTTATTCATAGAATACTGCATTATTTATTGGAAATAACATTATAGGTGAGTGTTCTGCTCAAAAGCAAAAACTATATTTCATTTTTTTCTCAATTCGGTTTGAGTTTTACTTTTTCTTCGCTATCCCGCCGAGCGCTACTTTTATTAAATCATGCCATTATGCCAATCAGTAAAGAGTTTAACATCTTCCTTTATTTAGGCATGATGTACTGTAGTAGGATAGTGATTATATTTCTGCAAACAATGTAGTTTGTCAAATTTTGTCAAATTTCGTTTCATCAACTTTAATAAAATCATGAAGAGGACAATGTTTCTCAAAGCAGCACAGTGTTCATACGAGCTCGACTTTCTAACTGTCATTTGAAGCTAATGAATTTTGATCAGCAAAAACTTAATGATTAACTATTAGTGACTGTCAGATTTGTCAACGAGCACAGTATTTGATGTACAACGAGTCCAAAACGAGCCGTTTTTAAGCAAACCAAATGTATAGTGCTTGTTAATTTGATTATCCAGATTTTTCTTATTTTTTCATTCAATATTCCTCATAATCTTATTTTAGAAATGTTTCTTGGATAATAGGAAGAGCAATGGGAAATATTTTGAGAGCCCAATATATTTAAAAAAATATCGAGCTAAAATGAGACTCATTGAAAGATTTTATGTGGCTAGCCGATCCGAGCCAAACTTACTCAAAATTTAAACGAGNATTACGGCTCGTTGACAAGTCTGGTGAGTGTAACAATCAATCAGTTCAACACTATTTCAATGTTTTTAAATAACTTCGCAACTGTTGTAATACGTATATTAAAATATTGTGGCGTTTCAATAAATTTAAGCTAGTCTTCAAATTAATATTGGAGTTTTCTCACATTAAACAAAAACTCTTCATCAATAATTGTGGCAAAATGTGGTAAAATATTATTAAAAGTCCTTTTCTAAGGCAATAGCTTTAGTTTTCGAATTTGCTATATTTCTGTTATTTTTGTACAAACAGGACATCCAAAAATATAACTTTGCACTCTCTGCTTTGATTTGGATTTTGTCGGTATTAATGAATAACTTACAAGCATTTTTTCGATGTCATAGAAAAGGCTTTCTAATTCTTGAACTTTCATCGATTTAGCAAAATTTTAACAATTTTAAAAAATTAGAATTATCCCCTTTAATTTCACTGTCCAATACAAATTGTGCGGCACGATACCTTTATTCAACTCGTAATACCTAAATGATTACATAAAAAATGCATCATGGGGAAAATAACATGAGCTGAATATGAAGCTAAAAATTTTCAGTATAAAAATATGTTACCATTATCCTCTGACAAAATGTCTATAAAATATTTTAGGCATTTTTCTCAGGAAATGGAAAAAACAAATTCCATGCGCTGAAAATTGTCTGTGAACCTTCAGCTAATCTCAATTTTGATTTTTTTAAGATATATGTGTTTGTTAGTTCAATTTTGCACCCATCCCAATAAAATAGGGTTAGGGTAATATCTATTGCATCTTTTAGTTAATAGCAACTAGGTTTTTCAGCTTAAAACTGAATCAGTGTAAGGAAATTAATTCTTAAAACAATGTACAAGCAATTTCAACTTGAATTGACTGATTTCAAAAACGCGGGAGAATTTTATTATCTAAAATAAAGACGCTATATTTTAGTCAATCTTGTTTTCACAATTAATAAAATGATAGGAAATTTTCAGAAAATGCCCTGACGTTAAGAAAATAATAAAAAATTCTTGCTGTCATTCTGTAAAGTTGAATTATTTAGAAATAATGAATCTTAAATATAAACTTTTACCATCTGGCAGAATTGGAATAATTTATTAAAAACGAAGCTTGGTCTAAATTTAAAATAATAGACAACCAAATTTCGACACCCATTTAAGATAAATAAAGAATGCTGTTGCATGCATTTCTTAGAATTGCGTTTATAAATGCTATCTTGAATACTGTAAAATTGCCAAAGTTTGCTAAAAGTCACGTTAAAATGATGATTTTTTCTATTCTAAGCATTTTTACTTTCAAGTAGGGGCAGTATTTACATTAAAAATTTAACAATCAGTGTTAATTTATCTAAACAATGCCCTAAATTTAGCAATGTGTTGATTAATGACACCAAAACCTCACTGTTTTAATCAGAATTGGAAATCGGAAGAAATTTTCAGTTCAAACCCAATACAGGTCCAACGTAAAAATATTTAAAAGTACTTTTTCAGTAACAGAATATGCTTCAAGAGCCTGATGCTATTTGTTCGCAGGCTTTGCGAGGCTACGATACGTGGATCAGCAAATTTTATTACTTTTCTTAAAACTTTTGTTAAAAAATATCAATTCTGAATTCATTTATTTTTATATATATATTATACTTCCTTGTACGTATACATTTAGTTTATATGTACACACCTTAAATTTTAATAGCTGTCGGAATTATTTTTTTATTAATATTATTTATAAGAACAATAAAAAATTGGACGGATTATAGCTATTCTAAGTGTATGTAGCATAGTTGGGACAACCTATATATATATATATATATATATATATCAAAATCTAGACACTTATATAGGGTCTCATATGCATTGTATATAGAAAAAGAGATACAATATTTTGAAATGAAACAATAATTATTTGGCATCGTTCCGTAAACCTGTTAATTCGCTAATGCAATGATAATGTAGTAATTGTAATTGTTACTTTGCCGATCGGCATCAATTTCTCATCTAATTTGTCCAGTTTTATAAAATTTAATGTTTTGTTTCTATATCAAAGGATTTGCTAGCATATCTGAAATCAACAGTTATGAAATGTGTGTTAAACCTTCTTAGATCGCAACGACGAATAAATCCTTCCACCGAACCCATAGGATTTTTCCAGCATTAGAAGCATTGTACACACGACACTGACTGCGCTCCAAGGAGTAGCTGTGATAATACTACTGACATGGTTGACATAGCCATCCTTCCACTGCACTTCTACCTGGAACTTGGAAACGTTGGATCCGCTCATGTTTAGAAATCCACTTTTGTCAATGAGAGATAAACTAGTCTAAAAATGGCACTTTAATGTTTAAGTATATAATCAACTAAAATATGTCAACACTAAATTATATAGAACAGCAAAAAAATTTTCAATCAAGTTTCAAAGCCATTCCCATCTCTTTTTTTCCACAACCAGCATTTATTGAATCAATTTATTAAAATTATTCTAAAGAGCTCAATCAAAAAACATGTTTAAGTGTAACTACAAAGAAACTTTCATAATGAGAGTAGCTTACGCATAGTATTCTCTGTTTCTCATGTAAATATCAGCTTTATGGGGGCATTTCCGAAAAGCTATTAGAAAATATTCATTTTAACAAAATATACCGCAAGAATCAGAGAATTTGATTTTAAGGGTGATAATTACATATTGGTGCCCTCAAAGATTTCAAAACAGTTTTTGTTTCGATGATTGATAGCATAAATTAATCAGTAAATGATTTTTTACAGTTTCTAAAAATATTTTTTCATCCCTGGCTTCCATGGCAAAATGTTGATATTAGAAAATGCATAATAAAAATACGACACTGAGGGCGAAGATTTATGTGCTATCACTTTCACAAGTAAATTCCTCAAAACCAAGCAAAAGATTTGTTGTAGAATGTTAGATTCATTCGGATACAGATGCATGTCCAAAGAGTTTTATTTCGCTCTTCATTTTTGAAAGTGCCTTTGGTCGTTGCTTCAGCAGATAGCACCTTCTCGTGTTGGAAGCTTAATTTTAGTATATTTGCGGTCAATAAGGTCATGTTACATATATAAGACTAATTACAAATTGCCATTAAATCGACCTTAACCCATCGTTGTAAGTTGGTAAATTTAGAAATAACCACTAGATTACAATTGTTCAAAATTAAATATTTGCGGCATTGAAAATTCCTGTATACTTCACATGAACATTATTTTAATCAACGTCAATTTTATCCAAAGATGTTCAATATAAAGGCTGTTATTAATTTGGATATGTGTTTCAAAGCCATTCTTCATTTTAGTACATATTTTCTGAATATAGATTATTCTTCTTCTTCTTCTTCTGCTTAAAACTAGAGGCTATCTTAACTTGCTTACATCTACCATTTAATTTCCTTTCGTAGATTGTATTATTTAATGGAATACAAAGGTCTATGTCGGTTACCTTGACAAGTCTATTGTTGCATCGTCATTGTCGAATGCTTCTAATTTCCAATAGTCAAGTACTTCTGCACAAAGATCTTGCGGTGAAAACAACCTGTAGGTCAAAACATTTAATCCGTAGTCAGATATAAACTCTGTGCATTCGTCCAAAGACATCGTATCAAGAGCAAAACAAAAGTACAGTTTAGAAGAATATGATGACCCCTGTACTATAGGATTCTTAAATTTTTTTTCTAATGATCAATATTGTTTGAAAGACCATATATCTGGAGCAAGGGAGCTATTATTCACATACATTGTAATTTAGATTTTAGTTTTAATATTAAAATTTTGACGATCTCAAAATATCCGTCAACAATGTATTTTTTGTTCTATTTTGCGCAAATACGAGCTAAGAGTGACCAAAAACCATGTTCGGGGTATGGGTAATTACTTTGCGCAAACTTATAGAAATTACATTTAAATCATAGTTGAAATGTTCAAATTTGAGGCTATTTCAAATATGACATGCCAACTCAAAAGATCAGATTTCTGGGTTGGAAATTATTTTTATTCAGATAAGAGTTCTTTCTAAACTATTATTGGCCTTGGAATAGCCCAATTATATATTGCATTTATAAAGTTACTTGTTCTATATTCCTTAAGCTGCTATTTATTTTTCTGCTTAGTTCTGTTTTTGTAAATTGTACTTCCCTTTGTACCCATTTTCATCTCATTCTCAAGTGTAATATGCTATCAAATACTTTCCTGTAGTCTATCCACGCCATTGCTAAATTTATATTTTTTCTCGTATATTTCTCCATCATTGCTTGATCTTTGAGTAACTGATTTTTACGTACACAACTCTTAGTCCTACATCTCTTCTGCTCCTCTGGAAGTGTTCTTTTAAAACAAAATCAACATGAAATCACTGAAATTACAAGTTTCCAAATATTTGTCTGATAGGCTGCTGGCATGAGCTTGCTTGCCTCACTTCCCTTCTTAGGTCAATTCTGCTTCGGGATCTCCTTCCTATTAAGATTAACTCTGAACACCTACAATCTCCTCTATTCCTATGAAACTTCTGACCGTCTTGAATCAATACCCCTTAACCTTTTCTCTGTCCGTTGTTTTCCAATTGCCCGTTTTAGTTAGAACCTCTTTCGATTTTGCTGATGTAGGCTTTTCATTTGCCTTTCTACTTCACTATAGCTCATTCTCAATCATTGGGCTTTCATTTCAATAACGCTCTAAGCTTTCTCACGAGTCAAATTATTATCATTATTTTATATCTTTATTATTTATATATTGAATCAATATTATAAACTTAATTATAAAATTTATGGTTATTTTAAAATTCGAATCTTGAATTTTGAAATGATTTAAAATAAAACAAATTTTATATTTGATATTGTATATTTAACTAACTCATTTGATGATATCACTCGCTGAAAAATTTTGATTTTCTTAAATTTTTACAAAATCTAATTAAAAAAATATTTCAATTTATCTAATATATATAACCGGCTGTTTTCTTGGAAGTGGGCCTAATAAGTGCGCAATATGCAAGTCATAATATGGGATTTTTAACTTCTAGTAAATCAAAATGTCTGTATTGCAATAATTGTACTTGAAAACAAGGATTTCTTACGAATTTGGATAAATTCTACACCTCATGTTCAGAACTTCTGTCCATCTTTTAATCAAAAATGAACTTCCTAAAAAAGTAGAATTGCAAAGTAGATTATTTCGTAGAAATATTTTGATTCTCTGCAAAGACTTTCAAATTTCTTAGTACGAAAAGATTTGTTAAAATTTGATTTGTATACAAAAAAGATACCATATAGTTCCTACCCTTCCATAAATGTTCGGACACTAGGCGTTATTAATTATTCTTGCAATGATTAACAATTACATAGATTTTAGAAGCCGGGCTAATTTTCGCATTGAAATTTCTTCTTAATATGCAAATTTGAACATTAATTCTTCTATAAATGAACTTCACAAAAAATCTCCATAACTATGTAAGGTATCTACTGGGTCTCGTAAAGTCAAGACACAGGAAAATTAACTATTTTTCAATGTAGGCTTCAAAATTATTCATATTTTTTGCATCCATGCTTCAATAAAGATTTAAACGTATAGTTCTCAGTGGCTATAGAGGCTTAATTTAAAAATTTAATGTACTTTATCCGGAAAGAACTTCACTTATTTAGATAGTGGCGAAATTATAAAATTTTATTGCGTCCAGACTTTGTGGACACCCTGTAGAATATACCAAAAACATCAAATTCAGCGTGAAAGTTTAGCATATTAAAAATTAAATATTTTCTAAGAGTATGCTCAAATGCATAAGAAATGTTTCAAATTTGATACAATCCCACTGCATTAATGAATTTACATTGAAATTAGCAATGTAGCGGAATTTTACTGTTAACATTTTCAAAACTTTTGAATGACATTCGCACAAAATCTGTAGATATGATTAGCTTCTGACTTAGTTGTTAGTCTTATACATAGCATTTGCATTTACGTGTATTGAAATAGTTTTTAGCTCTATCTTTGCTTGGGCATAAGATCAAAATTCAATTTCTGAAGAAAAATCTAATTTGAAATCACAATTCAGAAGTTAGTGTAGAATATTAATTGGCAGCATTGGAAACTGTTTAAAATACAACAGCATGGTCTCACCAGATTTACATAGTGTTCAGAAAATCAATAAGGCCAAAATATATAATTGGAATTAGTCCATTACATTAAACATTACATGTATATCGTCACAGAATACAAAACGAAGGTATACTACATGCATATCTAAAATTAAAATAAAAAATTCATTATTATGCGAAAATTCGGTCTAGCTACAAAGTAAAGATGCCTCTGCTGTTTACAGCATTTTAGAGAAATTTAATTAAACAGTTGTATCTGAAGTTTCTACCACCTCACTTGCGCAAGATTTAAAATTATATCGACAGATGCTGCACCTGTGCAACCGTAGACTAAACGATAGTTCTAAGTACTTTTAATTATTGATTAAAGCGAAACTAGTATAAACTACCTAGGGTGTGTTTCTGTTCTACAGAGTTGGAATTAGTTCGGGAGAACCAACGATTCCGTTCGCTTTCGGCCACAAAATCCTAGAAAATCGGGTACAGTTTCACGAAAACCCACATGTTCCGGGAAAATACCAGCTACTTTAAAGTGCCCTAAGCAGTCCTTAATTCAATAATTATTTATTTATTTATTAATACCGTTTGCATGGTAGGTTTCTTGGGAAACGGGTCTTTATTAGCACACCTGTAATTATAATTAACAGTTAATATTAATGCTGGCGCATTCAAAATAACAAGAGCGAACTTATTCTTAGTTTTTATAAATATTGTATAACTTTAGTTAGCAATGTGTAATTTTTTACAAATGAAGATCACTTTGCCGTCCGGCATTTCGGGAAGGATTCGGATAAGATGCTGCGAATTTTGAGAAATTTCAGGTACATTCGGTTTCGGGTGCTTGCTTAAAAATCGTATCGGTTTCGGTTCCAAATTCTGTACCCGATTCCAACTGTGCTGGTCTAACTGAAATTTGGCAAATCACTATAATCAATGCACTCATTTCTTATAAGCTATTTTCTACTTAATATTGGACTATGTTTTATGAAATATTTTCGAGTCATTTTTTAGCAGAAATCAAAATAACAAGCGTGTTCAATGAGTTGTGGATATGCCAGATATAGAAATGGGCTGAAAATTTAGGCCCAAGCCCCACCCAGATTCAGAAAAGTTCAGGCCCAACCCACTTCAATTAATGCTAATTTGGTTCATTTGTATATTTGTCATAAAGTTTGCAAGAAATTTTTCGGTTTGCTAAACAAAAGTTGTGTCTAAAAACTTCCACTGAAATCCTGAATAGAGGATAATAAGGTAAAATTTCAAAATTTAAATTTGTTTTTCAACATATTGTACATAAATTATATACAGTGTTGACCATTTAAATGAATCGTTTTAAATGGTTTTAAACGTCGTTTAAATCGGCCGTTTGTATAAATGCAGCAGTCAATTAAACTATTTCGTTTAGATTTCGGTATTTGGCAGGCTTTATTTAAATGGCAGGTTGAGGGCATCTACAATGTAGTACACAAGCAATATATAGCATATTGACACTTGAACAATTGCTTGTAATCGATTTTTATTTGATGAACAATTGAAAAAAAAAGCAAAATTTTATCGTAAGTTATGTAAATCAGATATTATTGTCTCGGTGAATGTTGCAAAACATAGGCGGATACTCCTACTGCAGTTATTCAAACCAATCTCTTAAATTTTCAGGTTTTGAAGATATATCAAGAGAGCACCAATGCTGGTATGCAATTTCTTCTAGAAAACTGGCCTCAACTGGAGAATTTTCTAAATTGTTTGCTTGAAATTACTCAACTTCCGCTCTAAATAGTTGCACATACTTACTCAGAGTGTTGCCTTCTTCAGTTAAATACTATAGGTCATTGCCTAAAGACTTCAATCTTATCTAGTAGAAACAGGATTCCAATGGATACTATCTGAAATAAATGTGTTCAACCCTAAGCAGACGATAGAGTAATTGACTTGAATTTACCTACATTTTGCATAAGTTATAGTTTGAATGCAGTTTTTTGAAACTATCGTTTAATTAAAATTTCATAGTTTAGTTGAATTTAAACAGTTTAAATTTTATTTAAATGGTGAAAACTGATTATATAGCATTCACTGCATTTGGTTTGACCTGTGTGCACCAGATGTGTAAGTGGGTCAAACCGGGTTTGGATCTGGGTCAAATTGGGTCACATTTTTGTGTAGTTGGGTCTGGGTCTGGGTCTATTAACAAAATTTTGAATTGGGTCAAATTGGGTCTGGGTCAAATTAAAGCTATTAAAGCTGTATAATGTACAAGTTGAACTTCTTGTATCTGTAAAATATTTATTGTCAATAAATAATTGTCAAATACATGTATATCTTTCAAATTTGTTCAACTTAGATTTATGTTACCCATGTTTACAATAGAAGAATAGATTAGCTTTGCAATGTTATTCATGTTTGTTTATTAGATATATTAATCAGAAACTTTTTTTGTGTGAAACTGGGACATAATTTAAATTTAAATTGGGTCTGGGTCAGCTCGGCTTTGGGTCCAAATGGGTCTGGGTCAGCTCGGATTTGGGTCCAAATGGGTCTGAGTCAACATACCCACTTACACTTACACTGTGCACTGTTTCGTAATTGTCAATCTTTGTACATTTCAGTTCGAATATTTTCGAGTATTACCCTAGTTTCGGAGTGGTTTTCAAAAATACAGGTTTTTACACAAGCGTTTATTTTAATATACCCGGCATTGTAAATACAGCGAAGGTATATATTATGTTTATCGGTAACATGAACTTCTTATTTTGTAAATTTCAGATTTTTTTTTGTTATTATAAAACTTTCCAATTGTCATAAAGATAACTGAATTATTACTATCCTACATTTTTGTCAAAATCCACAAATCGGGTTGATGTCAAGTCGGGTTGGGGTTCAGGTCGGCTCGAGTTTGAAAGTCTCAACCAGAATACAACTATGACATATGTCATATAAAACCCCATTGAAAAAATTGAGGTAGCTTCAACCATTTCTCTTAAAATAATTGTTTTCGAATTATTTATTAATTACTGCTTAGATGTTTATAAAATTATTTAATATCTGCCTAAAATTAAGTTCCCAGACAGTCTTAAATAGATTATTGCACAAAAGAAGGCTTCTGTTAGAAGTATAATAAATGTCAAAACAGAGATGAATAAAATGCCATTTATTAATATATTTATTTAAATTAGTTATGTAATATTTATTAATTCATATGGGGAAATTTTTATATTAAGTCTTATGGTAATATGAATCCTTTGATTTCACTGTCAGTTTATTGGCAGAAAACTGATGCGTGCTTAATTCCGCGTATAAAGTTAGATAGACTATATCACTTTCAAGTGTAATCTAGTAAAGATAAAAATCTGCCTTGCGTAATTTGAAGATCACATCGAAATTTCTTTCTGCTAAGGCGGTAATTCTGCCGTTGAGATTTACAATTATTTTCCTAATTTTACCAGACAATAGTAAATGAGTATAATGCGAGAAGGCGTTTAACAGACAACATATTTACAATTAAATAATCACCCATGTATGCATAGACAAAATAGAAATGACATGTGACAAGTTTCTTAAATGTGAGTTTGCAAATTCTATTTTCAGTTAACATTTAATTTGGTACTACTTGGGATGCGGTCACATACACGGTTTGATTACACATATGTGTAGGAAAATTCCACATTTAAAAGATTAGATAAAGTATAATTGCATAGGTTTAATTGCTAGCTGTTATTTTGCAAAACAACTGTTAGGCATATGCCTTTGATTTTGCATTCCAAAGTCGCACATTATATATAACTTTGAGATCTCCTGTGACCCAGAATAATGGCAAATATAATTTTGACTTCAATGTTTTTAACTATTATGATAAATTTTTCTTAATTATGAAAATTAGAAGGATTTAGTAGAAAGCTAAGTGTCATATACTGCATGTAATAGAAAAAATTGTGTTATTTGCTTAAATATGTGTAAATATGTGTATAATCTTTGCATTTAATAATGGCAATTGCTAATCAAGAAAACTAAATCATTGTGAATTGGTAGAAACACTGCTGAATTTCTTTTTTAAAATAATTTATATAAAGGCATTTTTAATACAAACAAGTGTCGTTTCTGAATGATAATATGCGGCAGACGTTCTCAAATTGGTGTCATGTGCATGCGTTACGTTATTTCAAATATTTAGAAATTGTCGACTTGAGCTTATTTTTAGACAATTGAAGTGTGAGAGATTTAGCTGTCAAAAACGTTTTTGACATCAAACTTTCCAAATCTAACCGAACATGATTTCAATTGGATGCACTTATTTCTTTAGGATTTAAACCACACTATATTGAGTTGTGCTCACATGACTGTATTTCTACATCATTTAATTAAGATGTAGCCAGGGGTAAACTCCTGGGAGTGCAAAAAATGGCCAGCCAGATATTTGAGTCAAGGCATATGTGATCTCACTGGTGGTCACTTGGATCGAACTAAGATGAGGCTTGCTTTGAGATAGGGGTTTTTTTTGCAAGTGTGAAAAAATATTTCATATATTGCAATTTATCAGAAAGAAGAATTTTGTTGAGCAGATATAAGTTACTCAAATTTTTAATATAAATGATATTAATATGTCTCATACTAACGCTGCGCTATAGAAGCAGGCATGATGCCATTGGAGGCATCTCCTGGCACGCACTTGGCAACGTCACTGCATCAAAAGATAGGCAAGATCTGTTGTCAATTACATGCAACACATCAAAAAACAAATAACGTTACAGAGTTATGCCAGAAAGCTATTATTGGAAAGCGTGAGGTGTGAGTTTTCCTTTTTTGATGTCGACATATATTTTCTGTAATTCTTAACAAAAAGCAATCTAACAATCAAATCATTACCAATCCAATGCTTTGAATAAATCAAAATGTGTTGCATTGAGCATGAACCTATATGAAATAAGTTATATATCCTGGCGAATTTATTATTTTGTGCCATAAAGCCTACCAAAGAAGTGTTGCTTACTAAAAATAGAATGTTTTTACTGTTTGCGTTGGCGTTCTAAAAGACATAATCAAGCCGAAATCCATATTTTAGTTGGTAATATGGTTTTGGCATTCTCATCTCAAGAAAACAATATTTTAAATTAATAAATCTAAATTATATATATCTATATATATATATAT
>CABFPE010000033.1:2239834-2252511 GCA_900660155.1 Hofstenia miamia | reverse complement strand
TATATATATATATAATAGGGTAGTGACCAAAGAAAGAATTTAAATTTCTTCATCTTGGAAGAAGGTGAGAAATATTTCATTTAAAGAGAAAAGTATAAAATATAACTAATTTTCTACAAAAATCTCATGCCTCTATTAAAGAGAAAAATTTTAACAGGATAGAGCAAGGGTCACAATTCTCATTCACCTGATTCTTAAAAACTAACAAAAATGTAAACAGAATTTTTGTGTTGGACAATAACTATTACAATATTAATCTATGTTTATTTGGATATTGTAAATTTGAATGTGTGTCTGGAGAGTGAGTTAATTTAGCGTATATAGTGCATATCTAAATGCTGTTTTACATATTCTATCGTGCAGTTCTTTAAAATATGTTTTTGTTTCTTGAAAAGTGCTCAGAAATCAACTAATAAAGATATCCAAATCCGAAAACACCAAGAAGTAGAGAAGTATCTTCTCCCTCACGTATCATTTAGAATTACTCTTGTTCATCTATGTTTTATAATATAGCACAGTCGAAAACTTTCTTATCTTGGTTACCGCACACATTAATTAGGCTTAAGCAGTCTGTCTACTGAAAGACAAATAGTGGGGTAAATTTTCAGAGTTGAAACTAGGTTTAGACCCATTTGTATCCGTGTTTTGGCAGTTTACGTTTGAGCTAGTGTAAAAAATGTTTGATTGTTGGGTTCGTTTTTACTGACTATATTAAATTTCATAATTGAAAATATATAATTAATCGCATTCAGGTATCAGAAAAAAGAGATAGTTAATTCATTACCATATTTGATCAAATTTACATGGCGTCAGTCAATGTGAAAATCTGTCAAATTACATTCAAAGCACGCAAATATCACAAGCGGTTGCGGTTGTATATAACAAGCTTGGGTTAACTGATGTTCCATCGTTTTTGTTCATCTTTTACTTTTCAAATTAGAGTATGTACAAAATTGAGTTGGTTTCTTAATTTTAGGTTTGGGTTAAAACTAAATGTTTGATTAAAATGATTTCAATTTGGGTTTAATTCAATTTGGAGTCAATAGATTCATGTCAAAAAGTAATCAATTTTCAACAGTAATTAATAAATGCTAAAAGGGGCAATTGGAAGCCTAATGTGAACTAGGCAGCCGCAAGTTGACTTTTTTAGGTTAGAGTCACTTTGACGCCCTAACTCACGAGTTCGAGTCCAGCTACAAATACACCTAGACTTAGGTATATATATATATATATATATATATATATATAATATAACTGTGCTACCTTATGTAAATTTACGATCGAAATACAACTTGTTAAGCTAAATAAGAGAAACCAAGCCTTATGGTTTCGAATTTGAGATAAATAGTCAAAGATCAATGGACTCTTCGACATCAAAGCCAAAGTTTACGAAAAATAGATGCCATTCAAGTCTGTTTCCTGAACTCGAAAAAACGAGTTGAGTTTTTGGACTTCAAGTCCAGTCGGAGCAATCGACTCGAACTCGATTCTAACTTCGAGAACTCATAGCGCCCTACTTTGAGAAGCCTTTCTGTGAACTCTTTCAAACTATTATACTTATATTAAGTTAGAAATAGAAAGTCTTGTAAAAGATTTATTGAATATATCATAAACATTTCCTGCTAAATTTCATAAATCATTAATTACATTTACAAAAAAACAAAAGCCAACAGGTGGTAAAAGTTATTTTTAATTTCGAACGTAAACATTGAACTTTTAAGAGGTTTACCCAAGTAGTGAAATAAGTGTGTGCCAAAAATCAATATTTAAAAATATTATAATTAAAATTTTTAATTATTTTCAAATTGTCTGGATTTGTTGAAATTTTCTTTGTCACAAGAGGCACTTCAAACTGGTAAATAGGGCAAGCTTTGTCTGTGCAACAACGAGCTTCAGCTTCAACCTGATTGAAAACTTAGGTTAGTATTTTCAAAATATAAAAAGATGCAAGATATGTATAGAACGAATAATAAATCATAAAACCAATATTTTAATGATATTTATAACTACATTGTTGCAGCTTTTGACAGAGTTTTTCACAACTTAAATTTTTCCTTTTTGATGTAATGATAATGTATGGATGTGCTATTTTGTATTGCTTTCCAAAGCGGCGATAAAGGTAAAAGTAAGATTTAAGAACTGCTTGAGGCTCAAACGACCTGGTTTGATAAATTGAGTTTGCATTGGGGTGCCATTTGAAAAGCGTACTTATTGAAAAATCTGTGTTGTATGATAGTGGTGGTGGAGAGATGTTCGTAAATGAAAATGGTCAATTATTAAATTCAATGAATTGAAATTTTATTAATTAGGCTTTCTTAAGTATCTAGTATTGTAAATTTCATGTCAGTATTTTGCTATGCCATTTAGACATTTAGTATGCTCTTAGCAATTATTCAATAAATTAATTGCTTATTAAAATCTTGCAAACAAAGCTAAAGTAGGAAATTGTTAACAAAATAACTCTTTGACTTTACTTAGAAAGCAAAATTTTAATTGTAAATTATGAACAACAATATAGGAAAAAATGTATTATTTATTAAAATATATTTGCAATTTTCATAAATTTACCACAAAAAAGTAAATATATTTAATAAAAAAAATTAATTTTATTTCTTAAAAATATTTTTACATGCATCATATGTAGATATGGACTCAAGACTATCAAATTCTACATATTTTTTAAGAGTCAATTTAATATTGTAAACTATGAGGATAAAGCTTTTTCAGTAAAATTTAAATTAGTATTTAGACCGTAACAAAGAAGTTATGCAAATTTAGCAATTTTGACAGTAAGAAAAACATTAATTGATTTTTCCAACGTTTGGCAAATAAATTTTTAATGAGACAATCGATTTAGAATTGTTGGTTAACTAATCATTAATAAATATAAAGTTAATTCATTCTAATTCTATAAAAACATACAATTATTCACATGTCATGCCATTATCAACATTAACATTTTTAATTATGTTTAATAATATTCTATTTAGGAAATTACTAGCATCGTTCGCTAAATATACGAAAATCCATCTAAATTTAACAAGAAGTTGTCTTGTATTTGAAAAAATTGGATTTAATTATTTTATTTCTATATTATACTTACTAAATGTATTAACTTAAATTTAATGAGAAAGTAGAAACCCAAAATAACTGCATCTAAGATATATTTGTCAGTCGAAAAATTCCAAAATATCTGAATTAGAATACTCAAACTTTTGCAGTTTCATAATATACACAGAAGCTGCAAAAAATGAGACTGAGGTAGGGCTGAGTTTGAAACAAAAATTTATCCTGTCCTGTGCAGATTTGCATTTTTTCCTGTCGGGATTTAGCTGGATTAGCTTTAATATTTCAGCAGCTGCAACTACTCAAATTTCTAATATAAAATTACTTCTGCAGGAATTGTTATTGCTCAGTCAACTATCAGTGAGATAAGTCAACCAAATTTTTATCAACAAGCTATTCTCATTCACTAGCTTATAAACAGCAATTAATGGAGTAACACAATGTAGTGCAAACTCTTTTGTGAAAATATTTGCAGGTTAATTCTTAACAGAATCAATTTCAAAATCGACCTAAATGCATGAAGCTTTCGGTACACTATTATGACACTACAGTACTGCTCAGGCTTCTATTAAAGAGAAAACTTTTAACAGGATAGAGCAAGGGCACAATTCTCTGCTAAAATTAGTGAGAAGCATTATTGTTGCATTTCTCACATAGATTTTAACCGGATTTAATTGGAACGTAATTATTTACATTCCCTGTCCTGCGTTGCTTGGATTTATTCGAATTTATCCTGCCCTGATTATCCTGTCTGGACTCACACATACATTGCTGCTCTTTTCATCATATATTTCATTATTCAACAGAAGACCTTAAGAAACATGCATTTTATCAGGGCAATTGTGATAATAATTATTTGGCTACCACAGTGTTGGTAGTTGACTATTTCAAACAATTTCTAACAAAACAGTAATACAAACACCAACATAATTCAAATAAAGTTAACTAAAGCAAAAACTTAGCTTAAAAATCGTTTTAAAATTTTTCTATAATTCTCATTCAAACGCTTCTTTTTGATTTTCTGATAAAACCCAGCTTTTTCTTAATGAGTATTCTTTGATTATTAGGAAGAAGTCATAAGGGAATTTTACATTTAAGTTTTGCCAAATTTAGAACATCAATTGTGAGAAAAATCAAAAGATTTGTATCAACGGAATATCGAAAGTAAAGCCTTTGAACTGTATCACACCTTCAATTGAATATTAATATTTTATAAAAATAACTAAAAGTTCTATGTTTCAATAAAAAGGAATTTATTTTTATTCTTCGTACAATGACAATGGCTATATGAAAGATTCAATATCAATTGTATTGATATTATATCGGAATTATTAAAGTTAATTCAAGAAGTTGGGACATTTAATTACCCAGACAGCGGATGTACAATTTTCACATTATCTGTTAACAAATCATCAAAAGTCAAAGTTGCAAATCCAATTATTTCATTAAACAGTTAGACAATAAAAAGTTTTTCGTACTAATCATGATATACTTAATAAATTAAATATTTTTAAAACTAGCAATCGTTTCAGAAGACTTAGAGATTTTTCAAACGGGACACTTCGAATTGTCAAGTAAACAGAGCTCGAGAAAAATTAGTAATTTCTTAGAGATATTCAAGTAAAGTTAATGAACTTATATCACGATAAACAAATCCTGAATGAATGAAAATTCTAATGGTAGAATACTCGTTAGTTATTACCTAATATACTTGTTATATTAATTTTAATTGTATAAATAAACGACACAACATTGTTATATTTAACCTTAAACATTGGGGTTACCTCAATGATGTCTAATGAAGCATCACTGGTGAAGGATGCTGTTTGCCCTTCTATTCTGGGATGAAAATTTACTAGAATTGAAAGATAATGAAAATAAATGAATTATTATCAAAGTTAGCTAAACGAAATATGAGGACTGACACCACACTATTAAGTACTTCATTCGAAAAAATGAAGACATTTCATCAAACTAATCTCCAATGGATTTATATTTTAAACTTTTCATATTTAATTTAGTTGCGCAGCATGAGGCTGCAGGAAAGGTGATAGAGTGCCACTTCTGATCACAAATGGATCACGGTCACAGAAATCCAGTTATTTTATAAAATTTTTCTTATGGTTTTCACTGCTTAGATACCAATTGAAGTTTACACTTTCTTTAACAGTTACTGTTTAAAAGTGTGAATACATCTAGGAGAAAAATTTTTAAGCCGTACTTTTAAGGATATTTAAAATAACAAAAGTGTTTTTTTAAACGGTTAAATCAATTATGCTAATTCAATTATTGTGATATAATTTGAGGGACCATGAGATATACAATTATTTGTAAACATGGTGCTAAGCGTAGATGACCTACGTCATTATTATAGCAAGGGAGATCAGATCACCTTGTTAAATTACATTGGGGCCGCAGCCCCCTTGTTAAATTTATTTTAGTATTCAAGTTTTGGATTTTATTTGTTGAGAATATAAATTATGGTCAAAATGTATCATAAAAATACAAAACTTAAGGTAAGAGCCCTCCCCTTGTTAATTACTTAGGAGTACAGTTCTGTATTATAGTATTTCTATATCGGCCAGCTAAACGCTTGCAAAAACTATTCCGATTCAAATTTCTGTCTGAATTTGAAAGCAGTCACGCTAGATGGCATTTAGTGGCCAAAGGTATGCTTGCCAAAATATTTCTTACCTAAAATTTGCATGCTTATTCAAATATGATAATTGATTCAAACTACTGAGACAAAATTAAACGAACGAAAGAAACAACTGGTTTCTTATTCAAGGTGATCGTGAGTAGTAATTAATAAATTAGAAAATTATTATCTGTGAGACGGCATATGTAGAAACTATCAGTACTTATACGCAAGAAGCATATGAAGTACTTTTCTAGGGCCTTTGATCATGTTCCAAAGAGCAAGTTATTTATAAATTCAAGTTCTTTTCCAACAATGGGACCCTACAGAAATGGATTTATAGTTTTCTTTATCGCCGATCCCAGAGGTTAATTTGGAATGGCATACCTCAAAAACTAGTCAACATTGACCTTGGTTGCTCCGAAGAACAATTAGAGGCCCCAATCTTTTCAATACCTTTTCAAATGGTTTGAGGAGCTTAAACGAATCATCTTGCATGATTAAGTATGCTGATGATTGTTTTTCGTTCTCCCTCTGCCCAAAATCAATCCATGATAAATCAACTATATCTCAAGAATTCAGCCACATTGAATCCTGGAGTAATTTTAATTACATGTCTATATACACTGCTAAGCTTCAACATATAGTCTTCAAAATGAAAAATAAGCCTTTTTGTGAGTGTTAAATCGCACACAATGCTGAAACCTCCAAACATATGTCTTTACATGGGATCCCTTTTAGTTCTAACCTTTTATTCCAAAAGCATTTGCAAAAGCTTTTAACTACATTGAACAAGTTCCTATTTTACCTACGGGACCTTTCTTTCGCTAAATTGTCTTCTGTTGAGATGAATAATGTTTTTAACGCACTTACTTTGTCTAAAATACATTATGGCATTTCCATTTATGGTAGTGATTTTTCTATTCACACTATTATGCAACTTTCCTTGAAAAATGATATAGACAAGGCTACTGTCTTCAATTACACTCTTTCAAACAATTGCTTGCCTTTGAGGATTCCAAATCCTTTAATAGAATCATGTCCAACCCCCCTTATAATAGCTTTCAGATATCCTTTCACATTTCCCATCTCCGTTCTGTTCACTTTTTTGATGTACCAAGGATTCGTACCTCCACTTTTAAAAACTTCTTTGTAAACAGGATCTTACTTTCTTCCAACACTTAATAGTTAATTTTACTCTTTATTTGTTAATTGTCTTCCTTTGGATGTTTTGTTTTGTTTTCGTTACTCTTAATTCTATTGCTATCATGCTACATTTATTTGCTTTTGTGTTTATTTTTTTGCAGCTCTGATATTTAGCTTATTTACTTGTAAAACTCACAATTTAGATGGAGAGAGTTGATCATACAAAATTCTTGTGAGCAAATGAGGAATACGAGTCAAAGCAATATATTAGCCAAAAGATACGATTAAGCAATAAACTAAATGCATAATACATAATAATATTAATAATAATAACTTTGTGCGTGTGTGTCTGTGTGTGTCTATGTATGTGGTGAGCTTAATGTAAGAAATCAGTAAATGTGTTTAGCATGTTTGTGTCTCCGATTCTGCTTTGTCGGTGCAAAAGTTCACTTATTATTTTTTCTCTAAAGTTTTTTTTATTTTTCTCTACTCTAATATCATTCTCTAAATCGTTCGAAATTTTTTTAGCTGCTCCATGAAACTAGAGTAGGAAATACTACTGCAAATAAATTTCGGCGATTGTGGATTTACATTTTAGTATTAGCAAAAAAAACATTGATTCTCGGCTATATTTTTGTCTAGATAAAATTGAAGTTGCATAGAATTGTACTTGATATAGAGGAGACAATATATTATACTTTCGACTATACTCAGTGAAATGATCAGGGTTGCGTGCAAAATTTAATGTTTTAAATAACCAATTAAAGTTTTGATAATAAATAGCGGCTTTTTGTATTAAAATTTATAAATGAAAAGGCACAATGGTGTATTTGCGATAAAAATGCATCTAATAGTTGTACGTGGTAATCTGGTCCTAAATTTCTGAGGTGGCATAAGTATGTAACGCCAGAAGCCTTTTTTCTATCTTTTTTAAGAGAAATTTAACAAATTTTAAATCTTTGTCAAAATGGGCACCCAGATATCTAACATTATTACTTTGTTTTATCGGTAGCCTGTAAAAAATCAATTCGATCTGGTTAGTTGTTTCTTTTACAGAATTGTGGGGAATATAATGAATAGCGTTTTTTAAATATTAATTTTTAATTGATTGGTGGTAAAAAGCTAGAAAGATTTGGAATATCACTTTGTAAGTTTTTGTGCACTAAATGCATCATTATCAGTATTTATGAGACAAGTATCGTCAGCAAATTGATATATTTCACTATCATTTACATGCTTAGAGTTTAGTAATGTCATTTACATATATTTCAAACAAATTGGCCCTAGTATTGTGCCTTTAGGCACTTCTAGATCAGTTGTAATATAATCAGATTTGATATTATTAATTAATAAGCGCTGTTTTCTATTTTCTAAAAAAACTCATAAGTAACTTAATTGAATTTTGCCGAAATCTGTAGTTTTTAAGTTTAATCGCCAAAATTTCAAAATTCATTGAATTAAAGGGCTATATAATTACTTATTTTGAGAAAAATTGGTTGATATTTTTTTCAGGAATTGAAATAATTGCATCACTTGGACTATACTTACTACTGCAACTACAGAAATGCTCTAACTAAAGTCATACTATTAACGCCATTAAGTTGTTTTCTTATTTCTACATTGCATTTTACTCTTCTAGAATATTTGTTTTCTTCAGTATTTGTGTCATTTTTTACATTGTTCTTAAAATAATGAAAGTTTTTCCTAACTTAACCATATTGCTTAGATAAGATATTCTCAGATGCAAGACATTTGTTGATTTGAATGTGCAATAATTTTTCGAATGGCTTACAATAAGCGTGCTTTACTGAGATTGCACTATAAGTTTTCTCAATAATGGGACCTCCATTTTTTGCAAATGTGTTATATCGGACTTTTTCATTATCTCAGGAAATTCATTTTCAGCTATACACTGATTTAGTACAAGTGATAGAGGTCACCAAATATATGAAAAATTTCTTAACAATAAATTAAAATAAATTAGTGGAACCTGAAGATTTATTAACGTCTAAGTTTTTTACAATATTTTCTAATTCTTTTAGGGTAGTTAATCTAAATTGGAGTGTCGACTTAAATTTGATTGGCTAAGTTCTGATAGAGGAGTTTTATGAAAATCTCAATGTCTGATTTAAATGATTTAGTATCTTTTTTATATTGGATATTTTTTTATTATCATTTTATACTTCTGGAATGTGACTATTATGCCCATCCGATTATAGAAAGAAACGGTTTAAAAATTTGAACTTTTGTTTAGAAAAATTTAAGTAAAATTAACGTTGTTTTAATGATGAAATTTTAATAGTTTTAATAATATAAATAATATTAATAAGTGGCATTAAATAGCACTAGAATTGCGGATATTTATTGTTTCGTGAAATTGCAAATATTTTGCTAGTGCAAATGTAGTTTCCAAAAAATTCTAGAATATTATTAAAGAGATATTTGAAGAGCCTTTAAAACATTAAATTTTAATAAAATTATTTTTTATAAATGAAAAATAATGTACATTTTAAATAAAAGACTTTGAAGTTAAAAATAGTCTAAAAATGAATTAACCATGAAGTAATATTTTCTGAAAACCTCGTGGAATATTTGTTGGGCTCTTTGAATCAAGCTAGGGAGCTCCTTAACAACATTTGTAAGAATTGTAAAAACCAGGATGCCTGATTGAACGTCCCTGTTTTGCTTTATGTTTGCCGCTCGCATTCTCCAGTTATAAGTCCCTTTCTGATATATTTTTTTGACGAAAAATTTATCCGTGAGTTGGTCACCCTTCATTTTGTCAACGGCATTATCAACAGAATCTGCAAACATCATCTGGTTTTTAACCAGTCCCGCAGTCATGTCAAAGCCAGTATCGCTTGCTGTATACAATACAGAGACAAGCACATTTTGAAGAAGGAAATGTGCTTGCATCGAAAATGTAGAATTTCAAATTCAGCGAAAATTATTAATGCGGTAAAAAACTATTGATATCAAGTAATAATAGTGTTTCCCGTCAACATACTTCTTCTAAGAATTATTTTGTTAAATACTAGAAAGACCAAAACATTTCACAAATATAACTTTCAAAGTGGGTCAATTGACTCAATTTACACTTGCAAATTTAGACTATACGAAAATATCCTACAATACTAAAAAATCATCAAAATGCTCATTGTTTACCCCTCGGAAATAAATTATTAGTTACAATGGAAACGATCTGTATTCATGACTTACGAATTTCCATTACCTTTTACATTGACGGACAATAGATAGTGGCATGTGAATTTTGTTTATTAAATTCAGACTAACTGAAGACGTAGTATTCACGCAAATTGAGGTGATTAACTGTATCATTAAAAAACCTGGTTTTCCTAGTGAGCTTTCCCAAATCAGCTCATTTACTAAGTAAAGAAGAATGATGTTCTCTAATTTTTGTTAAATATTGAAAAATGAGAATAACTCCAATAAAAAATTTTATAATATAATAAAGTGTAGAGTTGATATATTACAATCTAATGTAGATAACTCTTTACAACAACTTAGTATGGAAATGGCATATTGCAATTTTTCCAAATTCAAAAACACATAGGAAATGTATATATATATATATATATATATATATATATATATATATTACAATGAAGCTTTAAAATATTATTCTTAGCGCAAACCGTGATGGAAACAACTTGCCAGAAATGGATTTGCGTAAGGCATAAGCAGTGCCTGGGGAGGAATTAAAAAATGGGTTGAAATATCCAGAAAATTTACTATTACGCAATTGTCCAATCAAATCAATCAAGCGCAGTGAATTGTATAAATTTATAAGCGTTGTGCTGAAAAATCAAATTTACATTTTGAAACTTTACATTATCATAATATACTTTTCTAAAGCTTTTTTTAATATCAGTGTGCAGACTTTATAATAAGTTTTTACTATACCCAACTTTGGTCTAGCAAATGCCTAATAAGCTCTTTGTTTAAGCAATTAAAGATGCGCTTTTTAAGGAAAATGAATTGAGTATATACTATTTAAAATAAATATATATATATATATATATATATATATATACTTTTTAAAAAAAACAATTTATATATATTTTTCGCCATACATGTTTCTTTTTAGTTTTACCTATTATTGTTTGATGACCTAGTAAATTGTGTTTTAATTCTTGTTTGAATATTGTAATATTTTTCGAATTTCGGTTCTCTACATCTAACCGAAAAATTAAGGAATTATTTTGGAAGATAATATAAAATGGACCGAATTGGCATTAATATGATTGAGCAGGGCTTTGGTTTCAGCTTTCCCATGTCAATTTCTGCAAAATACATCTGATAGCATCAACAACGAAGGTAAAAAATGGGAATGTGTAGCTACAAATTGTAGAAATTCCTTAAACTGCATTAAGTTAAATTGCATAGAGTTATATAGCTAGGTTCTTATCACATATAAGCATAGCTGTTTACAAAGGTTTAGACTTCATTTAGACTAATTAAAAAGTGAGTGACACTGCTTAATTCAAACTTTCAAATGTACTTTTATATACACAGTAAAAACTGCTGTCAAACAAAAATAAATGAATTCCTTAACCATTCGAATGGTAGAGGCCAGCTTGGGTCATATGAACCGCTTGGGTTTTTTAAGCACAAGTTTATATAAAACGCATTTGCATACTTTTATAAATTTAGGTTGTGTGGAAATTTATTACATGTATTTACAGAAATATTAAGCCTGAAGACAAGAAAATTTAGTGCAAATATATTTTGAATTACTATTGATAATTTTTTAATGTGTCAATTGCAACACCTAGCCCTTGTAGTTTTATTTATCTTACTCGAGGAAGTTGCATACTAGAATATTCTTACTTCTGTTTGCAGACGAACACTGGGATCCTTAGCACCAAGTTCCCAAATTTCAGAACGACTGATTAGGACGAAATTTTCAAAGCCATATGGAAAGAATCTCATTCCAGGATGTGTTGTGAGGTGTTCGTATATAAGAATATCTTTTTCAGAGCTAAAAGGTTAGGGTTAAAAAACAATTCCAATAAGGAATCGTCAACTAATTGTTGAAAAAGCTAAAATGCTTCATTAGTAAGCTTGAAATCGTTTTAAGCAATGATTTTTTACTAATTTTTACGAGAAACATCTTAACATTCTAGTTATTAAAACCAAAGTTAGTTCGTGTTTGTCTAAATATTATATTCCATCGATGACCACTCCATTATTTGGGTGCACAATCCTTGATGATGGAGCTATTGAGTGAATCCGAGATCAATTCAAGAGTAGCAATCAAAACAAAAATTTGATATACATGTTGACAAAATGATACATCTATTACTGTCCAATAGGTTCAAAACACATCTCTTGACTTAAACAGTGTGATAATTACTAAATATAATATTGAAGCTCAAATAATGGGCTTGGCAAGGCCCAGCTATACAGATATATATGACATTGAATTGGTTAACATTGAATGCTAATCTATTTGATAATGATGCTCAAATTTAATATTAGATAATGATACAATATGTATATAATTCTGACAAAACTGAATTTAGTTTTCCATTTAAAAACTAAACAAGTTTTTGAACTGATATTCTTTTCAAATGGAAAAGTTCATTTAGCTTAATTTTTAAATATTCACTCGTTGTTCTATTTTAAGGTCAAAAAATAATAATTAATAAATTATTTTGAATGTTCACTGTAGTTATATATTTCTAAAAAATTAGAAATTTGATGAAAGACATTTCAAAATCATTTTTTGTATTTAGGCATTTTAAGAAAATTCATATATATATATATATATATATATATTTATATATATATATATATATATATA
>CABFPE010000033.1:2221279-2239763 GCA_900660155.1 Hofstenia miamia | reverse complement strand
ATATATATATAATTCCAAAAATGTAGTAAACATTGCCGCGTATTTCCTACATGTAATCGACTGGTGACTGAGTGAGTGTCCATGTTTATTTTTAAGGCGAACCAGTTTTGACCCAAAAATTACGATTTTTTGACCGAATGATTGTTCAATTTTGACTTTAGTGTAAAAACTGGGGTCTACGAGTCTTCAGTGAAAATCAATTTTATTTATCGTTATTTATCAGAACAGTAGTTAAATTGAAAGAAAATGAATTTCTCCAAATTTTCAGTAAGAAAGTTTGCTATCTTTGCACACAATTTTTTTCAGAAGAGATTGGCTTCTTTCAACTTAAAAAGTTATAGATGTCTACGATTGTAATTTTGCAAATATGGCTGGACTGATATCTGGAATAGTACAATTGACTATATTCAGTAAATCGAATTGCTCAATTCTCCATTGGATATAATCCTGAAGTGCCTTCAATTCAAAGCACTGCAAGTCGTTGTATGCTTGGTTCATGGAATATTTGCGGGATTCTACTTTGTCAATTTGTTCCAAAAGATCAGTATAAAACAGGGTAGTCTCCGCTAATTCAATTTTAGGACTGTTTTGGCATGATCTATAAATTCCTATCATCTGGCAACGGCAGTACTATACATTTGATTTCTGCTAAATTATGGGCGCAGTATCCGATGGCAGCTGTCAGCCATATACACCATTTTGTAATCATTGGACATGCAGACTACCAACTTCATGAAACAAATGGCTGCAGGAGGTGATTCTTTCCGTCACAACGTTTAAAGTGGCCACCACTTTATAAACGTTCTTGTATTTGCTGCTGATATTCTCAGTACAATTATGAAGCAGATGCGAAATGCATGTCACATGAAAAATTCTCGAGTAAAAGAATTAAAGACATTTAAAAGCAGCTACCATATATGCAGCAGCGTCAGAGAGTAGCAAATAAATATTTCTTTGCTAGAACACTAGCACACTAGAACAGCGATTACTCCTTGAGAATACATTTCGCATGATGGTTTAAAAGGCGAAAATTATTGAATGGAAATAAAATTTCTACTAATAGCAAATTCAATGAGATTATTAACATAACTGGAAGTATATGTACCTGCTAGTGTTTTGCTGAGTGACGAATGAAGCAAACAAAAAAGCTTATAGGACCTATTGACATATTGTCGCGTTTCTAGTGTTAATTATTTTCAAGCCGTCACTAATATGCTGACAACCAAATGCATGATTTAGCGGGCAATCTAGCTTTACATACAGACTCTGGAGCTGCAGTATCAGCCTCCAAGAATGTTAAGATACTCGAAACCATTGATTTCGGATTAATTGACTACCAGGAGGACTTCCTGTCTATAACACAAATTTCCTTTTTCTGTGCAACTTGTTCTACTTTGTGGCGGGCTTGTCTCATTACAAATTTCTTTTCGTGACGGACTGATTCATTGCACAGGGTAAAAATTAGTTTATTATTTGGGTAGATATACGCCTAAACTCAGTTGGAAAGTCACGCACAATTTCCATAATCTTTAGCTTGTCGACTTTAGCATGCTTTGGCATCCTATAAAACTATTAACAGATGTAAAACTGAAGAAAGAGGGCTGTGTTATCATCGCAAGACTTTTGCAATTGCACAATGTTCATTGGTTTTCCCACCATGTTACACCCTCTACGAGCCACTTGATTTACAATTTTAGATATTTCTTAGAAATATGCAATTAGTCAGAAAAACATTAAACAATCTCTGAAAACTGATTACATACATTTGACATTATTGCTAATTTTGAATTCGTTTCGAAAAGTATTAATTTTGAAATTATTTTGACCGCATTGGTCTTACTGACATAATAGAATACATGTATACGACATATGTAGCATACATATGCTGTTTAATTTCATTATTTTTCTTTGATTTGTCTTAAGTAGCTGTTAACATTTTTAAAAAATGTTGCCAACAAACAAAAAATATTGTGTCATAAATTTGAATAATTGGCCAAAAATCTATAATACAAAAAATTGGCAAACAATTTAAGCAATTTTTTTAGGACTTTTCCACTCCAGTGCTTGCAGATTCTAAACGTTATTTCGAGTTGTGATGTGCCAAAACAAACTTTGTTCACTTTGTCCAAATACAGTTCTTTGTTCTTTGTTATTTAAATTTCGATATGTCTAAACTTTGCAAATTTATGGCCATTCTGCTTACACTGAAAAAATAATATTTTTAAGAACCTAATAAAACTTCAAAGCCATTGAATTTCAAAATCTTACGATAACACTGTAAAGTTGCCAAGGTTATACTTAACCGATTATTATAAGCAGAGTTGCATAAAGTATTAACTTTTATTATCATTTCAATAAATATATTATCAATTTGGGTAAATATTTAATATTCTTCAAGGATATATAATTATGTTTTTTATATTTTTAATAATATAGCTGTTAGTAATAATTGCTATTTAGAGAATGGCAATATCTGATACACTGATACAAGATAAACAATATTCATACTTCGCCTAAATCTAAAAAATGATATGAAAATTCCACTGTCCTACATTGCAGAGTTCCACACATGTTAAAAAATGGAATTTAATGAAAAATTAACATAAAAAAATTAATAAATATTCAGTAAATTATAGTGTATAGGAGTTTTTGAGATATACGTACTTATCATAGGAATCGAATGTGTTCCAGACTGGCAAAAAAAGGTATTCCACTATAGGTTTGTCTTGCAAGGTCACAGATGCAGAGCTTTCCAAGTCGCATTCTACGTTCAGAACTTCCTGAGTTTTCCAGTGTTGTGGCCCCTAAATACAAATGTGTTACATGTAAGTTCATTTGTACATTTCAGGTAAGTGTAATTTGTATCATCACCTTGTAAACTATGAAATTTTCAGCTGAAAAACCAGCCCATTAATAATTTTTTTTCTATCCACCAGCGTTTATTTTTAAATATCAGTAATAAATAGTTCAACAAATAATCTAAATGTTGTAGAGATAATTTAAATTTCCATGAAACCTATAGCATTTCAAAATATTGTTTCCTTACTGTATTCAAAAATATAAATGTCCACAGTATGTTTTCGAATGATCCGATAGAATTTCAGCTGTAATTTTTTTCGTGAGTAAACCTGGCAAACGTTTTTATATTATGAATCTTATTCTCCAAAGCTTATTGTATTTTCTGATTATTCAAACAATAAATTTAATAATTGTATTAAATATAGGAGTGTACTGGATATTTTTGGTAAAAATAGTGACTTTGTGCGCACTTAATCCAATTGAATATTTTTAATGCCCCAAAACGTACTTTTGTCAAATAAATCCATAATGTTTTTTGCTAGATTACTTTTCATAATTCTATCAATTTTTTTTGAAATTGTGGAGATTATTCTCACTTAAATAACGTTTTGGTGATTTTCACCTAATCATTTTTGGGTAAAAGATTCACGATTTTTTTGTTTCTTGGGAAAGGTATTCATGCTTATATCTTCTAGTTTGAAATAAATGAAAATACATCAATATTATCAGTGATGATTGCAATTTGGATTGATTAAATTCCATAAATGTGCGAAGTTGTTTTAGGCAGAAACTGCACCTAAATTATTATGAAAGTGATTAACTGAACGATATACCACAAACGATTCATTCATTTTTCGACTAATGATAATATCGCAATTGATTTTATTTCCCTAGGTTTTCTAGCTTTACGCAAGTGATTCTAGTATTTTTTGATATATATATATATATATATATATATATATATATATATAGTTAAGATAATGCTCCAATCATAAATATATAATGAATTTGCATAAAATATTTATAATGTAAGACTACAATTAACTGAATAAATTTATCAATGCTTTCTTCGTGAACATAACTGACCACCCAGTTAAGCAGATTTTTTGGATCTAGCTCAATGTTTTTAAAATGTATAATTCATAAAATTTTAAATATTTTGCGAATGCATCATGTTTGCATTTGAAAGCATAAAATGTTTAAGAGTTTTATAACTTTTTGAACATTGCAAGTCTTCAAATTTAATATTAACTTCAAAAAAGATGTTTTTAAGATCAAAGCAAAAAAGATATCCTAACATCAAGGCTTTCTTAGAAGGAGTTGTTTTTAGCTTAAAGTAAGAGTTACCTTGAAAAACAAAAACACCATGGATTCATTTTTTAGAAAATGGGATTGAGAAGAAGCTGCTGCTTGTGGGTTAAGTACTCTGAGGTAATTGTACGCATTCGAATGGACGTACTTGATTTCACACTTATTCTCTGTAAAATTATTTTCTGTGAAATTCTTGTATTCACATCTGCACATCTTTGCTACTCGCACATCTTTGAACATTAAGAGTAAAACTAAACAAGAATTACTTACAAAATCTCGTAATACTTTTTTCAAAAAACGCTACATTCTCCAAAGAAGTAATATTTAAAATATCAAATTATAATTCACACCGTATAATGTTCATTGAAACGTCAATAATAAACAATTCCAAAGATAGGCAGTCATTTTTTAATTCTGCATGTGATTTATATAATGAACGAACTAATTAGCCTCAGAGAAAATTCTCTGAACACAAGGGATAGGGAATACTTCATTAGTAAATCAGTGACCTGCAAAGAGAATTCTTAGAATTTTGAATTTCACTAATACATAGGGATGTTATATGTATATGATATATTTCGCAGCATTTCCGTTTTTATTTGTATTTGATTTTTACAAATAAAGCTTGTGAGTATTATAATTTACAATATTAAATACATAGTGGGAATGTAAGTCATTGGAACTCAGTAAATATACTCAAAAGCTGCATAATTTGTAAAAGGCAACAGAGAGGAACTACTGTCAGTCTTTAGTAGATAAGAAATTTGTTCGAGAGGCCATTCCAAAATATTTTATTAATATTATAGAGTTTATTAATATTTATAGACTTTTCCTTCCCAGCTACATAACAACTTTATGTAATAGTGATGTGTACCTCTCATGGGCACCCGGTTTTTACCTGCCCGTACCAGGGGCAGAGGGTTGTATTTAGCAGCTAATTCTTCATTTTTCAACATGATTTATGGAAATGTATTGTATTATGTTATCTGTAGAAATATACTTGTACTGTTAAACATCTCATTTTGTTAATTACAGTTATTTCAGCAATATATAAAATATTGATAATTTAAATTTTGTGTTGTTGACTAAAAATGACATGTTTATAAAGTATCGTCATTGCGTTTTGATGCATAAACACTATGAGAAAAAGCATCATAAATAAATTGATATTTGATCTTATCGTTAAAGTTTATTGCACCGCCTTTCACCACCTTTATTTTGATTGAGTTACGTGTTTACTGAAATACATCCATAAAACAATACATCAGAATTTTATAATGAAAAATTAATCTATTCATTATTGAATTATAATCCTAGACATAATCTCACAATAAATATAAAATCAATGAGGTTATGATCGATAATTTCGCTTTTTGCATTTGATGTTCTCCTCACCGCGATTTCACAAATCTGTCTCTCAAAGAATGTAGACGACTTTAGAGAATGATCAACACCTTTTTAGAACCAATAGCATTGAATGATACCAGACGCGCTCTATCTGAAAAGAAATGAATTTTCATTCATAGGCCTATTCGTAATAGCTTAGTCCTGAATGAAAGTAATGTTATTTATATTTACCACTACTTCGCAGCATACTTTGACTATTTATCACAGGCCCTTAGCCACGAGGTTAAGGGCAGACGAACCCCATTTGGATGGTCCGGCGACCCCTCCTTGTCAACAAAGCTAAAAGCAAACTCAGGATGTAAAAATAAAATTCATTAATTCAATTGTTGTAACTTTGCTTTCAATAATGCAGTGAAATATATTTCTAAGATCTATTTTGTCTATATTTTCACTACTAGATGACCTCACCCGTCAAAAAATCCCGCGTACGCCCATAAATACGACAAAATTAAAATAGTGTAAAGACTTTGTACAATTTTAGTTTAGATTCCCCTCAACCCCTCACGAATGCGTTTTGACCCCTCTTAGGTGATAATGCTGGCTATGGGCCTGATTCATCAAGATTGGAGCACATTTTTTCAACATTAATTTCATACTTATAAAATTCGAGTCAAATATTTTTTTCGTGATATTTCAAATATGTGATTAGTATACCTTGCCTATGTTATAAAAATTCAAATAAATATTTAATTAAATAATTGTGTTTCATTTTTTTTCAGTTTTGCAGATCAGTCGCCAATATTCATGTATTTTTTTTGAATTATTAAATGAAAGTTTGAAGTTTAGAATACTTGTAATTATTTTGAATTCTTGAAATGACATTGAGAATAAATATTAAAATTCAAATATCAGGAATTAAAAAAATTATAAAAATTAATTACAATAATGTAAACTCATTATTAAAATTGAATTTGTTTGATTATTGACCCATGAAAGTGTAAACAAGTGGATTGAATTTATCAAATTAAGAAAATCCGCTACAATCAGCATAAAGATGTTTCTAAAAAGGGTGTTCAAAAATAATTAATAGATTGCAAACAAGTAAAATAATTAAAATTATTGATGATTTTAAATGGAAATCAGTAAAATTACAAATGCATGGACATTTTCTGAAATAATTTTACTTTAATGGTGAGCAGTTTAGTTTTAAGAGTTGTAGAATGTATTTTAAAATAATTCTACCTTGCTTAAGTACATCAAAAAATTTAATGAAAAGTAGTTGCAAACTTGAGATCTTGGTTAGTTATGAATTACTTCTTTATATAATTGCTGTTTCAATGCCAAATTTGAAAAACGTGTACCGAAAATCAGTCTACAGAATAATCTCTGCTTTGTGAGAGATATAAATTTGTCCAAAAACGTGAGATAAAAGTATTTTATATAGATTTTTATACATTTATGCACGAATTTGAATTTGCTATTGCCATCAAGGCGATTTTTGTCCAAAAATTTGTCTGGATTTTTGTGTGCTACTGTACATTTTTAGCAAGATTGCTAGCATTGCACTCCCTTAAGGAAACCTACCCAATTCTGTAATCAGAGTAATTTATAGTCTTTAGTAGAAGCCTGTTGGCGTGTCTGTGTTAAAACGTTCAGTTCTCAATGAATACAATTATAATAATAACCATTTGAGTCCCATATGAAAACTAAAGCTGCTTTAGTAGTAAAAACGTATCACAAAAATTAATTTTTGAAATGCATCTATGACGCTAGACTAAGCTGGTACAAATATGTACCTGCAGCCCTTAAGGGAGTTGATGAATGATTGCCAAAATGAATTGCAAGAAACTAAAATCAATATAATATTTTTCACACATTGGTTGACAAACTCCCTTTTAACGACATGATTTATTTAATTATTGTCATTTCCAAATCAGTGATCAGATTTATCAAACAGGAATATTATGCTCAAGTTGAAAAAACAAAAAGTTCGAGGACAATTAGCAATTTGGCTGAAACTTTATATATATATATATATATACGAGGGTGAGTCAAAAAGTAATGATAATATCTATGCCATTTAAAATTTAAGTAGAAGGAAAACAAGTTTTGTCTTATTTGAAATAGCTATTCATACCCGTGATTTGAACTGAGTCAGTTTCTAACGAAACTTGGTTGGAAGCCGGCTGACATGATTAATGCATTGAGCTCTGTCTACGAGGATAGTGCTCCTCCAGATCCCACTGTCTACCGATGGATTCGTGAATTCAAACAGGGCAGAGATTCGGTGGAAGATGAACAAAGGAGTGGCAGACCCAGAACGTCCAGATCAGAAGACATCATCATCGCTGTTCAAAAGGCAGTTGAGCAAGACCGACGAGTGACACTATCGATGCTATTGCGGAAGAAGTTGGCATCTCCCACGGCAGTGTCCATGCCATCCTAAAAGAGAATCTTGAGCTCAGCAAGCTCAGTGCTCGATGGGTGCCTCACATGCTGCGCCCCGAACACAAGGCCCAGCGCATCGAATGTGCTACGAATCTTCTCAATCGTTTGGACACTGATCGCGAGGATTTTCACATGCGAATCGTCACCGGCGACGAAACTTGGATTTTTCTACTACGAGGCGGTCCTGCTGAAACTTCGCAGAGCAATTGCGAGAAAGCGACCTGGTAAGCTGAGCCGACACATCATTTTTCATCATGACAACGCGCCAGCANAAAACCAATTCAAAGTCTAGCGTTTTACGCTATATAAGGTTCAATCAATGGAGAGCACCAAAATTGAAATTCGCAGCAATGTCAAGTTTCTAACGAAACTTGGTTGGAAGCCGGCTGACATGATTAATGCATTGAGCTCTGTCTACGAGGATAGTGCTCCTCCAGATCCCACTGTCTACCGATGGATTCGTGAATTCAAACAGGGCAGAGATTCGGTGGAAGATGAACAAAGGAGTGGCAGACCCAGAACGTCCAGATCAGAAGACATCATCATCGCTGTTCAAAAGGCAGTTGAGCAAGACCGACGAGTGACTATCATGTTAATGATTTAACGAAAATCATGGTGTAGAAACTTTTTGTCAGAATACAAGATTCTGAAATTATTGTCACTGTTTTATAAAATTATCATTACTTTTTGACTCTCCCTCGTATATTAACTTGTCACTATCCTAAGATTATTCGTCTAGAAAAATGGATTTGTTTGGGTGGGACATATATTTACCACCAAGCCTCAAGTAAATGGTCCCTGTAATAAGAAATTATAAGCTTTTGGATATGATCAAATATTAAGTTATTCTCTGAGGTTTTTACCGATTAAGAATTTCATTTCTTTAACTAAACTCTTAAAATTGGGAAATAGACCCCCACAATTAATACAACTTTTGTTGCTAGCCAAAATAGCGAGCAATGTTATATGATAAGTTTGATATAAATTGAATGATTTCTCTTCCAATTGATGTAGCAACAAAAGTTGTATCATTTGTGCATGGTCCTAAGATGAATATACATATCACCTACCGCCTTAGATTCTTCAGTTGTATTTAAAGCACCTGTGATGAGAATCTCGATGGATTCATTGTTTGATCAAGTTTGCAAATCAAAATGTTGTGTAAGTATTAAAAAAAGTATGGAAAATAGTAAATTTAGAAAGTTTGGTTTACACGATTACTTTGAACAATATCTAAATCTTTGAACTCGTGTTCAATCTACAAAAATATAATCACTAATTTAATGTTACCTACTTTAACATGTTCACAGAGCTACATTTGAAAAATATGAACAAACAAATGAAGTAATTTCTACATTTTGCTTAGTCTTTGTCTTGCTTAAATTGTTTTTCAGTGCTATTTGAGAAATGCTAGTACTCTTGTTAGTCATTGGGCAAGGATCTCATGTCAAAACTGATCTTACAATAATATGACACACTCTTCAATGTTTATAAACAAATATCTGATATTTGTAAATTTATTAGTTTATTAAATATTGTAATCAAAATAATTTTATAGCACATAACAGAAATTAAGTTGTTCTTGTGTTTGATTTCATTTTACTCGTGCCCAGTGCCACGTTTTAGTCCATACCTCAAAATTGACCCTAACCGTAAACTTGAAAATGCAGATACCTTTGTTTTTGTCCAAATTAGGGGTCTGTCGCCTACATCTCTCGGACTCCTCTAAATGCTCGTCTGATTTGAGATTGCTCTGGAAACTTCATAATATATGCTAATTTAACTGAAACTATTCGAAATTTTGTTATTGAAGAAAATAAACGATTCTATTCAAACCATAGATTTTATATTTTCAGAGGTTAATTTTTATGTGAGATTGGAGTTGGAAGAATGATTAAAGTAAGTTTATGGAGGCGACTGACTTTATGCTGAGGACGTACTATACACATAGGACATTGTTCCAAATACAGGTACAAATCAACGCCGGAAATAAAGCTCATTGTAATTCTGAAGAGATTTGAAAGGCATTTTATAAAATCCAATTCTAAACTGTAGAAATGTTTGCATTCTTAATTGAAGAGTAAATGTAGATATCTACTACAAAGTGCCTTCAGTAATATCTGTCATTCTTATAATTATTTCCATTGAAAGTAATACTTGCCTGTCGTTCTTAATTACAACTCATTAATAATTCAGGGAAATAGAATGCCTTCAATTAAAGTCTAAACTACTTGTCAATTATACTTTTTAGAAATTGAGAAAAAACTAGTTGAAAATTTATACGCATATTCAATTCTCCACATTTGAATGTAATGCTAAAATAGATTAAGCATTGCTAATGCATTAGTATCATCGCAAGTACGGCTAGAGAGCCATAGTTAACATTTCAAGCTTCTATAAGCAAAGAATTGTTCTAAATAATTTCGTTAAATTTAGTCTGATATAGTTTTAGAGTATTTTACATTGTAGTTTCCCAGCTAAATGCATTTACAAGTTAAGGACCTCTTCACCCTTTTATGTACTCAACACTATTATGGTCAGAGGCCTCCTGTATAAAAAGGCACAAGTAGACATAGGTACACGAACTAATTATCCCATTTAGTTATTTTATGATCCTGAAATCAATTAAGTACTGATAAAGACTGCTAGAGTTAAACTACTAAGGGAAGCTCTCATATTTGGATTCAATAATGTTTTTTAGATTAGATCTATGATTGATCTCGAAAAGTCAATTCATTGTCAAAAATATCTTGAAATAATCTTTGATTGTAGCTATTAACAATAGCTAGTCTAATTTGTCGAACTGAGGAAATCATGAAAATGGTTTTTTCTTCAAAAATATATATCCTAGCATTGATAGAATTGCTGTTCACATTTGCTAACAATATCGAGTTTCATCCAATAGATAGAAAAACAACTCGTTTGCTATTTTCGGTTTTCTAGATTTATCAGCAATTAACGTTACTCGCTATTTCGAAGAGCGCAATAAACTTTTCAAAACGGAAGCATTGTTTTCTGAAAGCAGTTCACAAAACTTTTCAAAATATTCGTTATAAATTTATTCATTTCATTAAAGTTTATTACATTTTAGAAGGCTAAATTCTTTTTAACACTAATGAAAATTTAACGAAGTGCTATTGTGTAAAATTCAAATGAAAATTTAAATATCAATTCCGTTAATTTAATAGCAACATCTGAAATCCATTAATGAAAACATAAGTTAGCGTTTCCTTTTATGTGGGTTATGGGCGCAAGCTTCCTAGGCGAGATATTAAATTGCGTGAAATTCTTTGTTTTTAATTGTCTGATTAATAAAAAGTGAATTTTTCTCAGGTTTATTATCCAGTTAATATCCGCGACGCACCTGAGATTGAAGAGTTCTCAAGAACCTAAGAGAGAGCTTAAAGCTGAGTTTCCCATTTATTTATCATTCCAAAATGCAATTTAGATTAAAGATCAAAGTACGAATTTTCAAACAATTAAACCATTTGAATGTGACCTGAATGATTGCAGTTTGAAACTCCACCCAGAACCAATTAATCTAGAATTCTGTAAAATACCCAAGCCTTGACAGGACGCCATACATATCATAGCATTGTTTGTGAATATAGATCTTTAAAATTAAGAGTAGGTACCTAGCGAAAATTAGGGGTAAATGAGCTATTATTTTTAATTGTTCATGGCAATATTGACTCCTATATTCTATTTTAATGGACTATGCATACAAAAAATTATTACTTTGTAATATAAATGTGCTTACTCTCATGTATTAGGAATTGTTAAACACAAGGTAATAATCTTCACATAGGGTCTACTTATTAATTAACAGGGATGTACAGAAAAACATATTACGTATAGTAAGCGAAATATTCTGTAGACTGTGTGTTTGCATGAGTGTTGCCGTGGGTATTAATTCTAAACCGCATACCCATCCCATACCCTCAGAAACCCTAAGGAACCCGCAAATTGGCTGAACAAACCCATGGAAAACCCATTGTCTAAAATTTGAAGCCTGGCCTTACCCATACCCGTATTAGAAAAGCCCAGTAGTCTCTAAGCCCGTTTCCAAATTTGAAAAGCCCGTTGGACAATAGAAAAGCCCATACATTCATGCTGATTTGAAGAGATTACGAGTCAGAATCGTAAATTTGTATTGCATAAATAATATGTAAATTATTATAGTTAGGTAATGTACTTTACAAATGAGAAGTCGTTTGTAAGAAGTACTTTTCCTGTGGACTTCCCTTAAAGAAATTTGACACCCATACCCGTAGGGTTTACCCATGCCCACTGCAAACTTAATTAGCATTAAACTAGGTGAATTCATTTTGATCTTCATCGATGAATCATTTCCAACGTTAAGCAATTTTAGTGAACTTTCTCTTGATTATGCTTAGCCTTAATTTCGTATCGGATTTCTACAAATTCTTCAAAAATTGGAATCTGTCTATAATAAACGAAATTTAACGTAGCCTTGACTTAGCACATTGCCTACTTAAATGTATGGCTTGCTTAGCATCTAGGATAGTACTTAAAGTTAAATTTTAATTAAGAATTAACATATGTGCTTCTTTATGCACTTTTATTAATTTATAATATGATACGAGAATACGAGTTTATTAAAAGGCGTGCGCAATAAACATATTCAGACAGAACTTTTTCATGGCAATTAATTTTGATAGGAATAATGAATGGCTAAATAACTGCCTTAGAAATTCATTAACTACCGTTATATAATTTTCTTTGCAATAATCAATTGAAATTAACAAAGGTTGATTGAGTGAATTTATGGTTAATGACAAAGCTTTTAAATTTTCAAAACATTTTTTTTAAAAAATCAGCGCCATTTAGATTCAATATTCACCTATCTCTCACAAAATTAATTTACAATATTACGATATCATTAAGCAATTTGTATCAACAGGCAAACACCAATTAAATTCTCACCAAACGTCTTCTTCAATTTTCAAACTGATGAGCCGGAATGGAGTTTAAATTAAGGATTGATTTGTTAAACGTATCTTGTAATTTAAGTCATTAGGTATTAAAAAGACCTTTTAGATAAAGTTACTAATACCAAATTATGCTGTTAATGGCAGAAAATTTTAAATTTAAAATGAAAAATTTGACTTTTTCAACAAAGGAAATTGGATGATGCAAATTTCCAGGAAATGGGGAATATTTAAATTGAACACATATGTTTGTTATAAGCTAAGGTAAAATTCGATCGTGAAGTAATGCATATACTTTAAGGAAATACACATGAGGCTCTTTAGTGGATATGTAGCTACTATTTAATTCAACATTGCTGCATTTTAATTAATCGAAGTGCTTTTGTATTATAAATAGCCATCTGGTGAAAATATATACCGTGTCATAAATTTGGATTTTTAAATCAAAAGTATTTAGTATATTTAGCTCACAATTTCATGCAGATTGTCATTGAATAAAAATATACTTAGCAATTAGTCATTGAGTGGAAAATTCAGATTTTTTCTTCAATATAGGAAAAATCTGTTTTTATTTTGGATTATTATTAATTGGCTACAATATTTTTTGAGATATTTTCTTGACTAAATAAGACGCAAATTCCGCTATTTCTTGTCTAGAAATTAATGAAAACAGTAGTGTTCAGCCCAACTAAACGACATGTAAATTTACTATGCTTTAGCATGATCAGCATTGCAACAATGTGCACATGTATACTTTATGGACTTGCCAATCACAAGTCCTTCAACACCAAACACAAATTTACAACAGCTGTAAATTTGCTTAAAAATTTCAGAGCATCTATTACACAATCTAATACCAATACATAAAGCTACCGAGTATAATTTAGTCAATAAAATGAATTCATCATATACATGTTTTTTTACTTCAAGTGGTTACAATTCAATATTTTCTCACACAAATACGATAATTCCATCGAATAACTTATTTTTGTGTTTTTGAGTGTTTCATTAAATTTTGCTATTGGTTGTTCTATAGTGAATATACATTTGTCTTTTGCTCTCCAAATTCGCATTTTCAAATTTTCCAAAATGAACTTGTAAAGCTTAAATAATAGCGAAAGTGTATTTTAATAATTACAATAAATTTTAAGGAAAATTAGGAAATATTTATCAAATATGAATTTTATAAATGATATTGAGTGATTTGCAAAATTACCAAGAGTAAAACAGTTAATTTCTTCTTTAGCAAATTACATCAATACAAATACAAATATTGATCTCTTTAAGCTTCAAAAGTTAAAAAGCAATTAAAAGATTTATTTCAACAAAAATTTATTGATTTATATGCATTTAATAATATTTTTACTAATTTCTTAGTGTGTAATTTTACTATATGCAATTCTAAGAATTTGCTTATAAGAAATTTTGAGTTTTTAAAAATTTGATAAATAGTGAAATTTCTTTGATTAATAAGCAATAAAGTGTTTTTGTATTGTATTGTATTGATGCAATAATTGTGTTAAGGGTGAATACAAATAAAGAAGGTTTGTGCATTGTTTGCCTGAATATAAGTTTAATATCAAAAATACAATTATAAGATAATATAATTTGAGAATTTTACCCACTTCATTCTCAATTATAAACAAGGAGTTCTAGACTCACAATCTCAAACGACAATCACGGGGGGACTGAATAAAAAAATCAGAATTTATACAATATTTCTTTGGAAATACACTGACTCTTTACATAGGTTTTGAAATTTGCAAATTTCTCAAACCAATTATTAAAAGGATTTCAGGGAATGCTTAGTATCTATTTTACTTTTAACGATATTACATGAAAATGAAATCCCGCATTCAGCATTAATTAGAAAAAAGATCGTCGCATCTGATTTCTAAATTTCATTTGAAAGAAAAAGGAAAATATTCATAAAACGATCATAAAAATGATCAGTTTAAAACACAAAATATTTTTATATGGATTTTTTACTTTTTACTTTTCTAAAAAAATTTTAAATTTTCAAGTGTTTTTTAATATTTAAACCTTTTAGAGTATTTCAGAATTCTTTGTTATACAGTTTAGAATGCAGGTTAAGCACAGGCATAGACTTCTAAAACACTAGAAGCTATGACCCAGGGTAATTTATTGTTAGCAGTCACTCTTAATACTTTAGTCACATTTTTCTGGATGCAGCATCTCCTGCTATTTTACATGGATAAATTGGTATGCCTTAATTAGTGTACTTGGGTAGCCTTCTTTTTGCCGCCTTTCCGTAATTCAACTTCCTTTGTAAATTAATTGTTTTAAAATAGTTGTGAAAACAAGACTATATATTATTTAGTTCTACTCACTTAGTCAACTCAATGTCTAACACATTAATAGGCGGAGATCTTGGCTGACATGAAAAATTTCAAGCGTTTTTGTTACTTAAGCGAGTAATTGAAGAACTAAATGAATGATATAGACTTCAGTTGTTTAAAGGAACCAAATCCTTTCAGTTTTCTTAAACAAGATTAAATGATAAAAATGAATTTCTCTTTAGATCTAAGTTCTTGAACGCATTCCATTATGGTCCATAGAAAAATTACCAATATGTCGACAGGATAGATTTACAAACATATTTAAAAAGTTGAATTCTTACATAAGCATACATCAATTCATTTTGTATTATTATCGTTCGTTTCTTCTAATACATATATCATTTTAATTAGCATTTTGAAATAAGGCATATCACAGATATAGACTGTCTGACTTATTGATTAGATGGTGCATGGTCAACATAGTACATTAAATTGGCCATGGGTCGTAGGTAGAAATATCTTTTCGATTGCAATTTTGGTAGAGAGAATATATTTGCTTTTAATGTGTTCTATTAAAATTTGATATTTTGATTAAATATAAGACTGCTCTTTGGAAGGCTAAGAATTATCAAATTATTTTTTGTAATAAAGCAAAAAATATTAACTTAAAGTCCATAAATTAATTTCAAGTAGGGCATTGTTATCAATGAAAAGATGTAATCATAGTTGTTTTGAATTTGATAAAATAGATCCATGCTGAAAACATTTGAAAATATTAATAGGGAAATGTATTTTGGCTCAAAATAGCGTATGAGATTTCAGTGGTTATTGTGTCAGACATGTGTAGAAAACCTGTAAAACCTTCACATTTTGAAACCGAACATAAAAGGGTTTTAACCTTTTTAAAATCTACTTTGAATTTTTTCATTTGTATTACAATTTTTACAAAAAGAACTAAGTGATTTTAAATACTGATTAAGAGAGCATAGTGTGATTTGTACAAATAGAGATTATATATACATATATATTCTTGTTACAATTTTGGATGTCGTATCATCCTTTTGTGATTAGCTGTGCGGCTGTAAGTTTAGATAGATTTATGTTTAAATGTTTTATATTTAAAAATTGTTTCAATGGAGATATTATAAATTTTATGAAATCATTAATGTCCCGAGCGGCTATTGCCATTGTTTTTGATGAATGTATGACTTTTTCAATATAAATTAAATGCGTTTCAGTCAAATTGGCACCTTCAGCCAGACAAATGCAATTTAGCTCGAATAGCAGCGTTTTTGAAAAAGAAAGCTAAATGGGCACTGACATCAATAGCATTATTAATACACTCTTAAGAACTAAGCTTAAACTTCCATTTTTCAACACATTCTTACCTCATCTTCAAAGATTTCCTTTGTTTAAATTTTCCAGTCGTACTATGTGAACTCAAGATTTTATTTACATTATATATATATATATATAAGTTGTAGTATTTAGAAGGTGTTATGCTCACATATGGTTTCAAAATAAATTTTCATATACAGCTTTCCTTTGAGATGTGCTGTTTTAAGTTCTGCGAGTTTCCAGTTATGCGGCAAAAATATTAGCGATGATCCTTCAAGTTATGCGTGAGAAATTTGGGTTATGCGATTTTTAAGTTAATTAAAATATTATTTCAAAATGCTAAATTTGAGTCTAAGCGTATCTAATTAGCGTCGCAAGTCAAAGGCTTGAGAAAAAGCCCAATAAACGCAGGGAAGACGTCAGGTTGCTCTCTTTTGCAACCAAACAGAGTACATGTACTAGATTATTACTATTACAATATAAATGAAGCATCAATATGGAATAACAAAAACTAAATTAAAGAAAACTGTTTAAATACTTCAAATGTGTTTTAATCCTTTTACCCAACCTAATCAACATCATTCTAGTTCTAATAGTGTACATAGAGAGACTCTGTGAGTCCGTATTCGCTCTGTGATAGTGCTAAATGTGGATCTCCGATTCAATTACTTCTGAGCCATTTTCGAGAGCGGATGCTTTGGAATTTTCTCCCAATTAACTCTTGATAAATGTTTTGTGGACATGAATAAGTTTTAAATTGGTTTGTATACAATTACTTTTAAAGCAGTAGTGCATATCAAGTTTAAGGTATTGTAATAATATTTTTGTCAAGAATGATAGAATTCTTGGCATAATTGATTCTTCTCCCATTAGTTATTATATTCAAGTTATGAGATTTCTAGATCTGCGGTAGTATTGAAGGATTAATTAGTCGCATATCTCGAGGGATAGCTGTTGTCATACCTTCGGTATAGCAATAATATCTTACAGTAAGCTAAAATATATATCTGATAACAATGAAAAGTGTTAATTCTCAAATCAATTTCTTCATATGTATTATAGCCTATTCATTTAATTATTTAAGCGTCAGTCTAAAACGAAGGGCATACATATCGTACCCACTTTTCGAATTAATTTTTCATTTAGTTTCCATTAATTTCTCAACATTATTTGATCCTTTAAACCAGAATAGAAGCCCAACGTTGTAACTCACTAACTTCTAATTACTTAAAGCCACATATATTATTATTATTTATTTTAAAATCCTTTTCACATAATATCAATATACAAATAAAGCTTTAAACACTTATTGGGATTTCCAAAACAGTATTTTCTTTTTCATTGATTAATTTTGTTTGGCCAATTTCAATTATTTCTTTTCCTTTTTTCTTTCATGTAGTTAAATGTGATCATTCATCGTAAATGCTATCTTAAATATTTCCCAACTGTTCAAGTGTTATAAGTTATTTTATCCAAAATACACACAAGCATATATATATATACATATATATATATATATTGGTGAATCAAAGTCATTGGCCCTTTCAATTTTATATGATTCCTAAATAGTATTGATGTTCTCCAAAATGTTTTATTTTTCATATGCTGGAAGTAAATTATGGTGAAGTTCAGTATCTTCAAACTTACACAATAATTAAAAGCCAAAGTGATTATCGAACGAATTTCAAGATAAGATCCTACTAAAAATGCAAATAAGGTCAAAGGTTGAAAATAATTCAACAACTTTCATCCGACGACGTTTATTGGAACTTGGAATTCCCCAATCATCTTTAAGAGGGGTTAGGAAAAATCTAAATGATATCCACACAAATCGGAATTCACCCAAGAATTGAAACGCGCTGCAGTATGCCATGCAGTATGCCATTTGATTAGGACAATTTGTCGAAGATGAACCTAATTGAAGGCATACGAAAGATGTTACTTTTCACATTTAGCAGATATATATATATATATATATATATATATATA
>CABFPE010000033.1:2153757-2166826 GCA_900660155.1 Hofstenia miamia | reverse complement strand
TATATATATATATATATATATATATATATTGTTTTAAGTACAAATCCTATTTTTAAATAATATGGAGTGATTCTTTTTAGATCTTTCTGTAATTTAATTGATTGTATGCCTCAATATGCAATATTAACGATGTAATTACATAGCAATTTGTCTAGAAAATGAACATAATGAATACTAAATCTATGAAAGTTATTGTAAAAAACATATACATGTATACATTGATTAATATTTAGTGAATTTAATAGTGTGAAACTATAACTTGATTCAATTTGAAATACACATTGGCCTAGTCTAGAGGCAGCATTATTTGTAAGGGGGCCTCTTAAAAAATTTGAGTACATGGAGGGGCAGATGTTCACTCATTTTGTTAATTACATTGAATACGCATCTCGCAATATATACTCAGAAACAAAACAAAAATTAAATGAAAAAGTGGTTTATTATTCATCTTTAGAATTGTTGGATTCTCCAAAATCAATCATATTCATTACTAAGCAGCGAAACTCAGCAAGACAATAACTTACATATAGCTGAACATAAATGAAACAAAAAAATTCGATGTTCTCGTACACTGACGTCATAACACTGACGTCATAATTGATGCTGGCGTCATTAAATTGACGGAAATACCAAAAATTTAGAAAGATGCGTTTTACAACGCTAATATTTAGCAAGGTGGTGGCCAATGATAGCTGAACACATTGAGAAAGTAATGATCCGATGTCATTCTGAACTAACGTTCTGAAGCGAATTTATCAATGAAGATACCAATAAAAAAATAATGATTGTATTATTAGTATTTTTAGACATTTGCATTGTTAACAATATTTTAGGAAAAGTAAAAAATATAAGGGTTAAATCTCATTTCAAATGAGATATATAACAGAAATTTATGAAGGAGGGTGGTTCCTCAGCACCACCCACCCTTAGAAAAAAAGGTAATTTGTAATCCAATATATAGGGTTTCAAAATTTTTAGCTTAATGTTAACTAAGAAATGAGGACGCTTCATAAGTAAGTTTTAGGTCATCCTGCGGCACGACGTTAAATGTCGGAGTATATAGAATGCAAAATTGTAAATTTGTAAGACAATCATATCTGGCCTACCATATAATTAACAAGGGCTGCTTGGGGAAGCATGTTTTAGTATGCATTTCAAACCAAAGCTTCTTTCATATTGAAGTTTATGAATTGAAGTTTAATTAGCAACATGTTTCTTAAAGTTTGCATTTCGAATTAAAATTCCTCTTAGAGTATTATTATATTAATATTTAGCATACAGATGGAGTTAATATTCCTTAATTGAATTTAATTTAGCAAATTAGTGTTTACATTTGAAATCAAAAAGTTATTGGAATGATTAATATAAACACATTGATTGTTAGCAACAATCTAAAGATTTTCAGCTTATTTCTTGTGATAAAACTTCAGAAATTGCAAAGCTCTACGATGTATTACACAGTAAGTTAGTTAGATAAAAGACAAATTATTTTCCAAAAGACTGATTCACTATGTTAATGAGTGGAATTAATAACTAATGCTCCCAAACACCTGACGGGAAGTGATTATATACTGTAATACGCGTTAAATAATGTGAAATCATTACTCAAATTTGTGTTGTTTTGAAAATAAAATCAGCATATAAATACAATATTTACTGCAATATTGTTGAATTATTAACAATTTTTATATAGCTAATGTATTATTATCCCAAATCAATTGTGCCGATACATTACAAAAAAATACTGCAAATATGCTGCATAATTTCAACTCTTGTGTTTACAAATTGATTATAAGCAGTTGGTAAGTACGGAGTATTCCAACTTGAAAAAGTTCCAATAGAAAAAGTTTAGGCGGTGCTTTAACCCTAATAAAAATTTTGAATTGATTTTAAATGGTAGAGAGCTTGCCATTTCCTAAAAATTGCCGTCACATAAATCATACGAGTAACAAATAGATCGGATTGTCTTTGACTTGACGAGAATTTTATTTTACTGGCCCGGATGAAATCAAAAATATCATTTATTAATTTACCCCCGTCGCACACTGCCTTTAAGTTAATTGCTAAGTTAAGGTTCAGCTAATCCTGTGTTGCAAACACCCCAGTCGATTTAAATCGGAATTTCCTCTGTACTGAGAGAAGCAAATAAACAGATTTTTTATGACTTTTCTACATTATTGTTGTTCATTACTTTGGATTATTTACTTATCTAATATTGTTTATGGTTTTGGTGCAATAATTTGTTTGTGTGTTTTTGAATTTTGGGGTGTTTCTGACACCCCATATTTTATTCTTGAATTATCTCAAATTTTTTAATGTTTTAGTTTGAAATACGATAATCATGAGACGAAATGCTGCCCAGAGGGCAACAGATGCCATCTTGGCATCTCAAAATTTTTATGATGATGAAGAAATTTCTTCTGCTGAGGAAAATAATGAACATTCTCAAAGTGTAGAACCTGATAACATAGAAGAAATGATGGACGAAGAGTTTCTCATTGAACTAGACGATGCTAATTCAGAACAGTCTGAGGCACTTGAAATTGTGGATGATAATAATCAGAGGTTCCGAAAAAATATTGGCTAAAAAATAACTGTAATTTATTCATTTCAATGTTGTTATTTTTGAAAAAAATTGCAGTCTAAATTTCAAGATTTCAAATACCATTTCTTTCTTGCAAATACAAAATAATTCTTTAAAATGATTATAATTCATATTTTTAACCTTTAATATTTATCTGCTCCGATTTATTTTTTTTATTTTCTCCAAATGATTTTTTTTTAAAAAATAGAAAATATTTATTGCAAAATGCATAGTAATATAAAAATATATTTTATTTGAAAAAATCTGTTACAAAATAATAGTCAGAACTTCTGATCGTGATAGTAATACACCAATTGTCAGTAGGAGTGAAGTTGAATGGATCCTCATTATTGAGCATAGAAATGAAGGCCGTGAACCTGTAGGAAATGTATTTCGTGAAAGGATCGGATTGAAGCCAGGTATCCATCTTCATAATGCACAAGAAGCTTATTTAATGTTCTTGGATGAAGTTATTGATCTGGCAACACTTTATACCAATAAGGAAGCAAAGGGAGTCATTTTAAATTATGCTGAATCTTCAGATATTAGGAAATCATGGCATCCTGTTGATCGAGTAGAAATGGAGGGATTCAATGGGCTTCAAGTGATTGGAGGCTCTATCAAGGCACACTACAGAGATACAAAATCTCTTTGGTCAAAGCGTGATGGACTCCCAACATTCAGAGCAACAATGTTTCTTGATGTTCAATCGTTTCTTTCGTATAGATGATCGCCGAACTCGAGATTCTTCCGATCCATTGAGTCCTGTGCGTCAAGTATGGAAAATAGTACAAGAAAATCGGTTGAAATTCTATTGTCCAGAGCCTCACTTGACTATTGATGAACAGTTACTAGAGTTTCACGGCCGTGTGCGGCATAGCGTAATAAAAACCTGGAAAATATGGGATAAAGATAATCTGAGTTGCTGAAGCAAATACAGGGTTTCCTTTAGGCTGGCCTCCATTACATTGGAGAAAAAACTTTAACCGAAGATGAGAAAAGAGATTGTTCCTTGCCAGAAGCTGTGACAATAAAGCTCATGAAGTCATTTCTTGGCAAAGGTTACAATGTTACAGCAGATAATTGGTTTACGAGTCTGCCTCTTGCACAAATGTTGTGCGCACAAAACACTACAATTGTAGGAAAAATCCGTTCCAATAGAAGGTATATTCCAAAAGAAGCAAAAGATATATCGAATCGCATAAGGAAACACAAGAAATATTATAAGTCTGATGATGTAATTCTTGTGTCTTACTTAGATAAAGGACAAAAACATGTTCCTTTGTTATCTACCTTGCACAGAGATGCGCGTAATACTCTCAATGGCTTACCCTCGATTGCTTTGACTAAAATTTATATAAAGTTTTTCAGATGCATAATACAATGCAAATTAACTTTCAAAAATGTATCTTAATGGGCAAAATACAATCATTAATTCATCCAATGTACAATTTAACAAATTCCTAAAAGAATGACTGCTCTTTGGACTAAATTTTTTTATACTTAATAATAATTGTGAATTCTCAAATAAACAATGTTAGCATTTTAGCCTAGTAAAAATATAAAAGAAAAAGATTTAAGCAATAAGATTTTGTTATTTGGAATCGCAAGTCGATAAATTTCATTTAGAAATGTACATATGTATCCTAAAATTGTATGTTTTACATTGGTTAAAAATTGAATACAAATTTAATGATGTACAACCTACGATATTGAAAAAGAAAAAATATTTATAGATTTTGAAATATTATAGTCTTAGCGATCAAGCGAACATGGAATATTGACTTAAAATTCTAATTTGCTTTCTATTATGAACCTAAATATATAATTAATGCGTTTAATTTCTTAAGTCAATGAATTATAAATTGCATTCATATTGATTCCTTATATCCATTATTTGAAATAATTCAATATAATGGATATTTACGCATCATTTTTCAAGCAAGGTTGTACGTATCTCATTATTGAAGATTAGTTATGTAAAACAATTTACAATAGAATTCTTAGGTATTTGATTTCAAAAGCTGCTAGGTATTATTAAGATATTTAATTTGTCATTAAAACCTATAGATTATACATGTAAACATAATTGAGTTACCCTAACATAGATACCATATATAGTCTACACTGTACCATGCGTAATCTTAAGCTGCTGCAATTCTATTAAGGTATAGCAACCGGCATAAACCAATTTCCTTTCTCACAAGCTATATTGGACAAAATTCATGGCAAAATAAATTTATTTGCACTAATATTTTGTATACTAGGTTTCATCAGTCAGTCTCTAGCATTTGATCGAAAAATAGAAAAAAATATAAAGCATTTGGGAAACAACTAAGATGTGTTTTTATTCTCAAAAAAAATACTGCAAAAATCTCACTGCATCAACTATTTGCAGATTTAAATTAATTACTGATTCCGAAAAAGATACTCAACAAATTACAGTCAGCAAAATATAATAAGCAACATGTAGCCAAATACTAATGGGAGTCTTAAGAATACGCATTCTGCATTTATTAGTTAAAATTATATTTTCTGTTAAATGCAAGAATTCTTGCATTGCATACAGTAATGTTGAATTAGACATTTTGAAAGACTCTTTGTCATTTCTTTTTCAAGATCTAAGACAAATTCTTATTATAAAAACATATTTTCTGGAAGTATTATAAATAACGCGAAATGTAGTAGTGTTATTGTAATACATTTTAAGTATGGCTATATGCTAAATTTTAAAGAATCGCTAATTGGGCGCACTGCTTGCATTTCACAGTAATTATTTTAAAGTAGTCAACCCAGCAATACTTGAAATTTTTTCAAGTGTACGCCGCATAAGCTTGGAATCTCGTTTTCTATATATTTAAAGTTTGCTTAATAATAATAATGGATAACAAGCTCTTTATTCATTAATAAATAATGAAAAAGATGTGCTTACATATAATTTACAAAACTAACAAAAAACAAACAAAAAACAAAATTATTCATCTGAAGCATTTATCAAGCAAAACAATAGTGTTCCCAGGCATGCATTTTTTTAGAAGCACCTACTATGTTCTGGTGGCTTAAAAGGTTATGTTTTAACGCGTTCTTGAAGATATTAATATTTTTTGACAATCTAATTTCTGTATCTACTTTATTCCATTTCCTTGCTGTGTTTAACACAAAGGAATCTTGAAAATATTTGGACTGGTTTAATACTGCTACAATGCATGACTGATTTCGAGAATTATATTTTACAATAGAGTCCATAAATTTTAGGGAATCTGTTAGCTTATTTTCGTGTTTGTACATTGTAACTAAACTCATAAATTTGATGATATACTTAGGAGTTAGTAACCTGTATTTTGATAAATATTTTCTAGTTAATTGTTTATCAATGTTGAATAGTGTCCATATGGCTCTATTATAGACACTATTTATTCTTTCATTTTGGTATATATTTAAGGAATTCAAATATTTGGAGAAAACATCGTGAATTATGTTTTTTCTATATTTGTTGTTAATTGATATTGGTTGAAATAATGAATAATCTTTTCTAAACTTGATTCAATAATTTTAGAGGCCAATATATCTCAAAATAATTTCAACTGTATAGCCCTTTTGGCTTAAGCAAAGCTTTCAATTCAATAAATTTTGAAATTTCTGCGATTAAACTTAAAAATTTTGGTTTTCGACAAAATTCAATTACGTTACTTATAAGTTTTTAGAAAATAGAAACAGGCGTGTATTAATGAATAATCTGAAGTCTGAATATATTACATGTTCAACCGATTAAGGAATTTACAAAGTGATATTGAAAAACTTTCTAGTTTTTATCACTTATCAATTTATAATTAATATTGAAAAAACTCAATTTATTAAATTTCCCCAATTCTGTAAAAGAAATAACCGTGTTCTGATAAAACAATATGATCATATTACATATTCAGGTGTTGACTTTGACAAAGACTTAAAATTTAATAACTGTCTTTTAAAAATGATACAAAAAATTATTTCTGGCTTTAGATACTTATACCATCTCAGAAATTTGGGACCAGATTTGATTACCACGTACAACTACTACACGCAATTTTTTTTATCGCAGTTACACTATTGCTTATTTTTATTTATAAAGCATAATACAGAAATCCGCTATTTATTATCAAAAACTTTTAAATTGTGATTAAAAACATTAAAATTAACTGGTTCATGTTAATGAATATCGACCTGTGCATAATATATTCTCCTGACTATATCAAGTACAATAACATGCAGCTTCAAATTGAATTAAGCATGAATATGGCCGAGAATCAATCAGAGATGGAATTAGGGCAGAACTTTGTGAAGCGCCATATAGAATTTGTGCCCTGCCCCGTTTACACCTGCTGGCATCTGCCTTATATTGCCCACGCGTTATTTTCTACTTCTCGAATGTGTCTCACCCAAAAATTTCTGCTCCAAGAACTACTTGCTATATAATATTACCCTATATTTATTCTATTGAAATTTTCATAGCACTACGCAACACCACAACAACTGCCAAATATTTTGAATTCTTCCTGCCTAGAAGATACAGAATCATTTTTTGAAATACCATCTCTACTATTACTACCAATAGGAATTTCATAACAAACGTGATGACAATACATATTAAAAACATGAGTAATAGCAAAATTTAATTTAATTTTAACTCTATAAAACTAATATTTTATACAATATATTTATGCAAAGTTTATTGCATAACTTCCAGTGTAATTGCAAAACCTATTGATGACAAATCAGATAAAATAGATCTTCTCAGTATTATTGAATAGAATCAAGACTTAGAAATGCATGGTAATTGATTTCCCAATAATGAGTGAAAATTTTGCAAGCAGAGAACTTTGCTGTAAGAAAATTACAATCTCAAAAATTGACAATTTTTGCAACTCAGATAGTATTTTTGCCCACTTTAGAAAAAATTTCCCCCATACCCATCCCGAACTGTCCGGCCCCATCCGACCCACTTCCATCTCTGGAATCAATGTCTTTTCTTGCTAATTATTAAAAATTAATTTCATGATCGCATAAATTTATTTTTATAAATATTATAAATTAGTTCTGTCGTAGTTTTTATTGAACAGCCTCTAATGTTTCGAACGATTTAGAGAATGAGATTAGAGAAGAAAAAAATTACAAAAATTTCACTTTTACACCGACAAAACACAATCGAAGACACAAACACGCTCAACGAATTTATAGATTTCTTACACTAATCTTACCACATACAAAGATATGCATAATTTATCATTTTTATATATTATATATTCAGTTTGTAGCTTAATTGTATTTTTCTTGTAATTATTGGTTCTTGAAGCAAATACATTTTAATATTTTTCAATAAATTTGAATTTGCTCGACTCAACATTTTAATGTTGTTGTCTGATATTGTTTAGAGGTTGTTTATACAAAACCAATCACCTACTAAATTAAGTATATATGGTTTATTTGTTGATTTATTATAATCAAAGTTCCACACTGATTCAATTCTTTCAACCGTGATCGGCGGATCAGAGTACACGTGCATTCAGGATATAATTAAACAAATTCTTTTTCGCTCAATACTTTCTACGTATATTAAATTATAATTAGCATATATTTATCTATTAAATAAATATGGGAGAACATGAATATATTCTTCAAATAAATTATTAATAGCCGTAATCAAAAAGCTCAAACAAATTTTGAAATTATTTAAAACGATTTTTCAAAAATAGTATGGTGATATATCAGACAAGTATATATTGTAGAGCAATTTTATTGAAATGTATTATATATATATATATATATATATATATTTATAGGCTATATATATATATATATACATAATTTTGAATGATTTAAATAAGAGAGCTGTTTCAGGTACTAATATATGTAAATGTTACTGGATAATCCCAATTACGATAACAGTTATCGACGTGCATTACACAATAACCTTTGATGCAAAATTAAAACTAAAAATATTTAACAGTGATAATTACAGCCAAACAAAAACTCAAACATTTTTAAAAGTGGATCACGGAGATGATCTATTGTCATATTATCTGATAATAGAAAACATCCGAAAGGTTGTACGAAATAGGTAGTAAAAAATTATTTGAATTTTCAAAAATTTGTATTCTTTCTTTAGCATTTCAAGTAGAATTGTTGAAAATGTCTTTTATAATCACTCATAATGAGCAAGAAAGATTTCAATCTTTTTCTATGTCCATCAAACACTGTTTTGCCCAAGTAGTTCCCATGACAATTTACTCAATTCTTTGTTAAAAATAATACACTTATTTGGTAATTCATATATTGTTAAAAATCCTTAAAAAGTTTAATTGAAATATGTTCTAGTATTATCAATTTGAAAAAGTTGCAAGCATTGTTTGGTATGAATGACTTGGTCAAGCTACTGTGGAGAAAGGCGGAAGTACAGAGGGCAGCACTGCTAAGAGTAACAAGAGTCTTGCCAAAAGATATTAGATTCCTTGGAAACTGGTGAGTTTTACGATCTGAGATTCCACTGAAATCATTCTGTTAGAAGGAAAAGTGATAAAAATAATAATAATAATAATCATTTGAGTTTTGGGGAAGTTTCAAAGTATTAGTATTCATGTTTATTGGAAGCATGAACATCTACATATATATAAGATATAATAGATATAATATCTAGATGCCATGATTGGAAGCTTCAATACTAAGTATTAAGAAAAAAGAAAGTAAGAGTTGGTATTAGCATTATTTAAGGTGTGCGTTGACGCCAGTGCCGCAGCAATTTTTTTATAAAAAATATTTACTGCATAAAATCTTATAAAAATAGTGCAGACATTCTTTACGCTAGAATTATTATAATCGCTCAAAAATAGGCTTAATAAGTTAGCTACTGATCAACAGCGATTAACTTTTAATACTGTCTAGTGAATTGTTTCCTTTTCATGGAAACGAGGTCGAAAGATTCAGTGATTAACTATAATTAATCGGAATGCAAATCCCCAAGTTGACATTAACTTTGGTCACGGTGTACTAGGTAAAACCTGTGTACACTTAGCAAGATTCGATTTAAATAATTTACTTATTTTCAAAATTTTCAAACTATTCTAGAGTTAGAAAATAATAGAAAGCAAATTTTTGATATTTTACTTATAATTAAAAGTGTAAAAAACTTGGCATATAGTGTTAAACTTAAACCTCTTGGGTCGATTAAGAATTACAAACATTTAAGGTAAATTTAGCATTGCTATGAATTTTTAAAATTCAAAATTTTCTTATTATATAGTATGAATTAAAATTTTGAGATCAAGAATTATTATTTTTAAACATAATTCTAACAAATGGCTGTATATTTAGTTGATAAAATGGAAATCCATTGTATGGGTCAGTGATTTGCCTGAAAAACACCGAAGAATAATGGTGTGTTATTAATTGTTTCTATTTGATATCATCACACGTGCTATCGATGCACAATAGTAAGTTAAAAGAATTCATTATACATTTCTAAGGTACTGCACTCACATATTAATTTATACAAACTCAATATATATATATATATATATATATATATATATATATATATATATAATGTTATTGCAGACATTCTAAATTGTCAATAATTCATTTTGTTTGCTTTTTAAAAATAGTTTTTTCATCAAATTATTTTTATATTGATTACGAAATTTTCCTTCAAAATTTTGTGCTGGACTCTGCTGAACTTGCGTTCAAAAAATTGGCTATTTTGTCTAGGGGTAAACTAAAGAAAGGATGAAAAATTGTCATCCTTCGTCGGATGTATTCTTTCTCTAATACTAAACTTGAAACCTGTTATGCTAAAATTCCTTCATTATTTGATTTTAAATTTTAGAAAATTTTCTAGTGTTATGGGTTTGCCTCCACAATTTCTAGATCTCAAACCAATCGAAACCAATCGTCAATTATTAGTATTTACAGATTACTTATAAATATCCAGTTTATGCCATGATAGGTCGTACGCAAGAGCTTACAATTGACAAGATGAATTACATCATCAAAGCATTAAGCAAAGATTTCGCTTCAAATTTCTAAAGAATTGAAGAGGTATCTTTGCACAATCAGGAAAATTTGTGAAAATGGAATTCTGAGGAAAGACATTCTAACCGGAATTAATGACTCTTACCAATCGCGATCTATCTCTAGTTCGTAGAGAAGTCCTCTGAAAGCTCACTGTAATACATTCATATTTGAGACATCTGATTCACCGATGGTCTCAAGAACTACGAGATGAAAACATTGAAAAAAGGAACATTTCATTAAGAAACTTATTTTGACCAAAACCCATAAGGAAAATCAAGTAAAATGGAGTGAAAATTACATGAAGATTGACATGAGTAAAATCATTTTGACGGATGCGTTTAGAATTACTCTTGATTGTCCGGATGGTTGGATGAGACTTTGGACTTGTAACCAATGTGCTTCAGAACAATTCATTATTCGACAGCAGAGTGGAGACGGACTGACGATGTGGACTGCAACTGTTGGAAGTGAACTGTGGGGACCATTTAATGTAAAGGACGCTATAGAAACTCAAAGGATCACTGTGAGTATTTAGAAACCATTTTCATTTAATGGTTTGATGATTAATCAAAAGCAAGTCTTTCATTTTTCTGCTATACAACGCAACGAGTCACAGCTCAAAGTTAGCCAAGATTCGGCTAGAACAACATGGATTCTTGGGAGACTCATATATGTATTAGGCAGGTAACAGTTGACATTTGAACATGTAAATGTGAAGTATGATACAGGGAGATGCTTACCCATATGGAAGGCAGTTAAAAAGCAAAACAGATCTTGGGAAAGTGATTCAAACCGAGTCAGTAACATATCGGCTGGCAGTTGCTAAGCTAATCTCATCTGTCGATAAGAAACTCTTATACAGTATGCAATAGAAAGTAAAGGAATTTCTTTGTAATATGTCACGCTATTAGATAATTATGCTATTTCTAATTATTTCACTTTATTTTTTGTTGAATCATTTTTTAGGACATTATGCGATCATATTTGCAAGAAATTGAAATTTTTATCATAAAATGCAATTTCAAATGAAATGCAAATGTTACATTAAATGGTAAAATTTCAATTATTTTAATGCTTAGTTCCAAAAATCATATTAAAAATCGATTTCCTATCTCTAACCATGAATTCATTCGAAGAGCCGTTTCAAAAAACTAAGCAATGAACTACGAGTGTCGAGCTCTAAGAGAATTCCAGTAGTTCCAAAATTCGTGATTTTCAAAAAATTTCTAAACTGGTTTTATCTTTATATATATAGGGACAAATCCTAATGAAAAGCTACAATCAGTCAACTTTAAGTGCAAAGGTGTTGCAAAATCATGATAGATTTTATAATAATGGACATGTTCTCATCAAACATTTATAAATTTTTTAAACATTTCAATAGCTATTGTTAATACAATAAACATTTTTTGATATATTTAAATTTTCCAGCATATATATATATATATGTATATATATATATTAAACAAAATCTATTTTTGATTTGGATTCAAAAAAAATATTTCTGTATTTGATGTATTTATATATATTTTACAATTTCATTATTGTTAGTTATTTTTTTAATATTAAACTGTTCTAATGTCAAAATATTCTTTACTTCAAAACAAAAGACAAGCTTGACAAATGTTGTATTAATAGAAACATCTTGAATTTTCATTGGGGTAATAACTTTGAAATTATCCTTATTTGCTTAATAAAGTTCGGTGCTGAACAAAGGGCTGCTTTAAGCTTGACATCTGTTTTTTGCAATAAACTCACTCTTGAAGTTTGAATAGCAAACTGGTTTTTAATGTTGTAGCATATAAAATTCGCATGCAGATAAATTTGCACAGCTTAAATTTGATAATTATTTTTTTTCCATTTAGTCAATTGGAATTCTAAGTAATACACAAATTAAGTGTAGTAAAACCTTGTTAGTTGTTAACTTGTGCAATGGCTCAAATTATATTATGTACATAATTCTATATATATATATATATATATATATAAGTATCAGGGTTGGAAATGGATCGACCCAGCCCGACCCGGGTTGGGTAAAAATTTTGAAAATTGACGATTCAGAGAAATTTATTGTTTGAAGGATTTCCCTGAAATATTAGTGGAAAACTAATGATGCATTTGAATTTAGTATGCAATCTACTGTGCTATTTAAGATCTACTGAAGTTAATGTTAATTGCATTCTTTCATGTTAGTTTTGTCATGGGAAAATTGTCTACGGGCCAGGCTGGGTTGTGGGTCAAAATATGTGACCCGTTATATATATATATATAATTTATTTGCGGGTACTGGGTACTATTACTACCCTTACATCTCCTATCTGGTACGGGCGGGCGGGCATGGGAACGTTTTTTATTGATGATTGTGTATTTTAAATATGATTTTTTAAAGACCTATAAATTTTAAATTAAATGTTTAAAAACTAATATATATATATATAT
>CABFPE010000033.1:2142353-2153685 GCA_900660155.1 Hofstenia miamia | reverse complement strand
TAATATATCAATGCATTGACAAGCGTAAGCGTAAACCGCGCAAAAAATGATAAAACGCAAGCGGCGATAAGCGAAAGTTAAAAAGCGCCGCTAATGCACAATTAGAAGGCGTGAGAAAACAATTGAGTTTATTCAAATATTATTAATTATTATCTCATTAATTTCAAAATGCAAAGTACTCCTGTAAATTGTTATAAACAACAAGAATATCCCATTTGTTTTTTATATTTCTAGTCTTATGAATTTTTATCTCAGTAATCACAAAATTAATTATTATATTGAATATGAATCAAATCTACAGTATATTGAAGAATAGATTAATTTAGTGACAACACCCAAGATGTTGTTGATTGAAGGCATTATCTAAAGAAGAGCACTTACTCATGACTGTACACAGTAGATTAAAAAGTTAATGATAAATTAATTAATCACCATAATCTAGATTTGTGTTTTAGTTTTCTTACATTGTGCAATTATATGTTTCTGACCATATTTGAGAGTACATCAGTATCAGAGGCGTAACCCACCAATTGTAATTAGAAAAATACATAGCAATTTTATTTCAATATTCCAATAAGCTGCTTACTATTCTCTTTGAGGGGTCAATCTTGTTTCAATCTAGGGGCCCTACGTCACTGATCCGTATTCTTAATGCAGCTTTTCGCAATATAGACATAAATAGATATATAAATGTTCTTCTATTCTATTCTATTCTATTCTAAGTGAAAGTGCAGATAAGAAAGATAGACTTTATAAGCGCTATTAGCGGTGATAAGTGACAATAAGCGACAAAAAGCGAATATATAAAATTATATATCAAAATCCGAATTAGTTTACATATAGAATATTTATCCTTTCATCAATACTAATCTGTTCAATCTGCAATGTCATAAGAAATATATTTAAAAATATTTCGAGGATATCATTGTCTAGAATTAACTCCCAAGCAAAAAAAACAAAATAGTCCCTTCTTCTCGAATGATATTTTTACTGTAAATGAAATCATCCTATTTACTCCAAACTCACTTACGTGGTGGACAACTTACAAAAGCAATACTGATAGAAAATTTTGCGACAATTTTAAATTTGATTTGTTACATAATTTGCACTTGTTGATTGAAAAAATGGGTTTCAAAGAGAATTTTAAATTTGTAATATATATATGGTCTATCTGATATTTATTGGACGATAACATTTTTTATTGACAAACCTGATTGAAAATAGGCAGTATAATACATTTCGAAATCCAAAATGTCTAGTATGTATGTAAAATTTGATTAATACATATTTTTGTTGATTCCTGAAACGATTTGAACAACACATACTTTTATTGTTTAAGTTGATTTACATCAGCACTATTAACTTCAAAAGTATTGCCAATTGTAGAACTACTTGCATTTAAAAAGGTATCTCTATAAGGAATTATGTCGTTTCAATCTATGCAAATGATGAGTGATATATTTTGATATATCGCCTTATATATATATATATATATATATGTCGAGGTAAATGTCATTATTATAAAATTAAATAAAATTCCTGTTATATCGATCACTCCCTACTTGAAATATTATTATTGCCATCCGCTACCACTAGAGGGGGAGAGTTTGAGCTTGATCAAAATGCTTTCTGATATTTTTAATACATTTTCCAATGTCTATGATTGATTTTTTTATAAGAATCATCCCCGATTTATATTTTTTGCCATAGATATTTTCAACAATCTATGATAGGGTATACATTTTATTTTATCAATAGCCTATTGAAGATATATTTCAACCATAAACTTTGAAATTATGAGAAAAGTTTGTGGATCTGGATTATGAATGGCTTAATATTGTCTGAGACTAACAAATGCCCTCTTAATATTTATAACTTATCACATATATAAAATAATTTACCTTTCATATAAGATCAAGAGTGTGGGGCAGATCTACTTACCAAGTTTCAATAATATTTAATACTATATTTGTGAATATTTTGTAGAGAATCTTTGAAAACAAAGCTGGATTATACCCCTTAAATAATTTTTAAAATAGTAGTTTTGATCTTGATAATTCAGTTACAAGTCACACCAGTTCTAAATGTAAAAGTTGTAAAGAAAATAGAATAAATTAACGCGCCCAGTTACAAATTATTGTCACAGTAACTGTAAAGTTATCACATACGCATAGCAAAGAATTTCAAACAAAACAGATTTGAAAGTGGACTTACTTGCTGTGTTATAGTTCAAAGTGAAAAGTAATGAAAGTATTATTGATTTTATCTTAGAAGTGCTCTTCACAAAAACTTAAGTTACATAAAGGAAAGGTCAGTTCTAGCTGAACTATTTTATGCTAATTCACTAAAATATTGTCTGCTATATTTTATAGCAAGTTTTGCATATTGCATTGTTAGAACTTTAAACTTAAAAACACATCTTATTTTTTTAAAGTATACAATAGATGTTTAAGTAGTTGCTAAATTTTCAAATAATAGTATTTGTTCATTACAAAACTGTACAAATTTAATAGGTACAAAAAAATTATTCATAGTAACAGTATAAATATATAAATATAAAATAAAAATATTAACAAAATAGTGATATTAATAATAACAAAATTATTTATCGAAATTTATAATAATACTTGTAGATGTACGAAGAAATATTATTAACCACCTACATATACATGTATGTATATATGTATATATATATATATATATATATATATATATATTGAGGTTAGTCATTGCCAGTAGAAAACCACATAACAATCGAGCATATAACGAACAATTAATGTGACAATTGAAAAACCAAATAAAAAATTCACCGGACATTATTGATGTTCTACCAGGCATGGTTAACTGCCTGCCACATCTGCTACTTGTTAAAAGTCACAACCTTTATTCATTCATATATGTTAGAATTCATTTTTTTGATATATAAAATATGGCTGATGATCAACCTATTGCTAAATTGTTCAAAATACTTTTCTTTTTAATATAATTTTGATGAAAAATATTTTGCACATAGCTTCGTTCTTGAGGATCCACACATTTATGTCTAAGTAATTCAACATTGTATAGGTATTGCAGCAATACACAGTACCGGCTTTAAGGGGGCCAAGGGGTGAATGCCATGGGCCCCCACTAAGTGATTATTACAAAAAAGTTATTAGTGAATTTAAGAAAATTTACATTGAATCTTTCACAATATGAATTCAACAATTACATTGCTATTTGCATTTGCACATTAGAATATATAATTTAATATGTATATGATTTACAACAAATAAGGCTCTTTTCTTGTCAAATGCTGTAATTAAAAGATATTTGTGATTCACCATATGCAGAGAATAGTTTTTTGTAACTGCTATCAATTGAGATTGGTGCATAGGTGTTGCAAGGGGGAGCGAGGGTGCCACGTCCCCCAAATTTTCAAAGTTTGGATTCCGAAGTTGAGGATTTTTTTAAAAATATAATAAAATTTGTAGAAAATTATTTTGTTTGTATTATTCAGATTGAAATTGCTCCCTACAATTTTTCTGTCTGGTTACACCCCTGAATTGATGTACATTGAAATTTAAATTTTACGAATTAATTAAATAACTTTAGTAAAATAGAGAAAGTAGGAAGTCTTTATAAATACGTGTTAAATAACAACTATGCTTTAATTAAATTAGATTCCAAAAATCAAGGAAAATTATTTGATACATTTATTACCTTCTAGAAATATAATATAGCTATTTGTTCTGTCTTCTCCTTTTATGCATATCCATTTTCTGCAATTGACTTCAATTATTTTTTATTAGGTGATAAAATATATTAAGTACAATGATTCTTTAGAGTAACTTAAGGATATCTTAAGCTATTAGCTTGTTTTCAAAACACTGATTTACTTTAAGGCGACTTAAAGATACTTTAAAGTTTAAGATTGCTTTTGCAAATCTTTAATTTCTTTAAAATGGCTTGAAGATACTTTAAAATAGTTAATCATCCCTAAAATATATAATTGCATACTGTGTTGGTAATATCCTCAAGTAACAATGTATACACTTACTGAAATTCATTTTTTGATTTAGTATCAATCGCTTAAACTGTTAGGATGCAATTATTTGGAATGATCTATAATTATATTATCGAGTAAAAATTATATTATATATATATATATGTTTTGCAAGCTATTTAATTTCCCAACACACAGCATATCTATGTACTTTTACAACAACTAAATAAGGACGTTATAATAACAGAAAGTTGCTAACATGGCTTTTTCATTTTACTTATATGCATATTTTGCCCGGGCCCCGCGCTGGCTAATGCCGGCCCTGGCAATACACAATTACAATAGGAAGGAGCAATATTAGAATGAATGTCATTACCTAGGTATAGTGACAAAACGACTTGTAGAAGTACTAGAAATTTTAGGAACAATCACAAGTGTTGCCTAAATCGGTTATATAAAATCTAAAGAATATACGTCATTTATTTAATTAAGCCAATTCCTAAAAATTAGCTAATAGGAAGATAAGAAACTCATGTTTTTGTGACAGACATTTATCACCTGTACAGTCTATTCTAAGTTAGAAATATACTTTTTATCTCTAATCAACTATTTAGAATAACTACTTTAAGAATATTCTTCAGGAATTTAACTGTAAATATCATTACATTAAATAAAATTCGAAGCATTGCTGAAGGTAATCATGATTTGAAGGGAGATAAAGTCTGATAGGAGGCAGGTGTCTCCTACATATCATGGTGTCAAAGCCTTTGAATCCCTTGCAGCTAAAATCTAATAACACTACTTTTACTCAACCTTTCAATTCAGAACTATATCCCAAGGCACAATATACTTCGAAAGTTTGCGATACATAGTAGGCCCAGCGATATGATAACACCTATTTTTCCATTCCTAAATTTCACATGATATGTATTCAAATGTTCTTATAAAAATTTGCAATTTGCCAAGTACGTTTTAGAAAAATGATTTTTAAGAAAAAATAAATATGATCTGGTGACATAAACAATCCACCTTCTTTTTGCAGAAAAGTAAATATATTTGAAAAACAAATTAAAAACTAACGATACACAATATTGTATATTTTCCCAGTCCAATTGCCAAAATAAATTTTACTTGTTAAAATATTTGAAATTTACTCATGAAAGAATAAATATTTCATATTATTCGATATCTCTCCAAATTTTGAATGTTTTAAAATTTCTAAGAAATAATGAAAGCGTGCTACTTGGTTTCTTTCATATCTATGAAACAATAACAGAGATATACAATTAAAGATTATATTCAGCTAAATTTTTGTGTAGCTCAATAAAATTAAGGTTCAATCAACTGGCATTCCGACTTTCAAAGTGAGCTTTGGTATTAGTAAAATGCCAATTTAAATGATTCATATGATAATTTCAATATGATACAAAATGCATGTGCATAATAAGTGAAATCAAAGCTACCATTGAGTCAACATCTGCTTTTAAAAATGTAGCAATAAATCGCATTTACTTATGTAACATTGGAATTCAGACACACAGTTCTCCAATCAATATTATATTGCTTTTTTGTGCAATAGTTTAATAAAAATATTGGTGTTGATTTGTTCGATACAATTAGCTAGATAAATTGTAACAATGGTAAAGTTTGCATGCACCTAAAGAAAGTAATTTTGCTGACCTTCTTTAAAATATACTTTGTCTACTCATCCATCTCAATATGATTCAAGGACGAAATTCCTGTGATGAAACCTTAACTTACGTCAATAACTGAAGGTGACAAGCAAAAACCGCCTCTAAAATTAAGCGCTATTCCCATGTAATGGTTTATCAATGTGACCTAAATTGATAAACAGTACCATAAATTATAAATTTTATTTAATTATAAGGTTGAAGTGTCATAATCTGCTCAAAATCAATAAAACAATTTAAGAAATTTAAGATTTAGCGTTTATAGCAGAAAATTGTTTGCTTAATACCTTAAAAATAATCTTAGAATATATTTATATTTTGAATATTATTTTCTTGAAATTGATAATAATCTTGCTTAATAATAAGAAGTAGTAAATTTCAGAATGTTGCTTCTACAAAATAGATTTTTGCTTTCCTTGGATAATTTTGCTTTAAACTAGAGCTCGTATTGACAATTTATACAGAAACAACAATTCATTGCTTTATTTTGAAGTTATGTCTCCCAAAAGGTTGAAGCAAATGTCAAAACAGAGCAATTTAGTTCAATTGAACTCTTTGGTTAGCGCTAAATGGCATTAAGATTGACGTGGTTTATCAATTCATCTTTAATCATTATGAAGATTTACAAAATCTGTTAAATTATATTCTCCAATCATGCTAAAGAGGAAGTTTACAGACAGGCTATTTATTCATATGGCGATCTTACACTAAGAACAGGATATTCATTTGAGATTAACATTGAAAATCACCTTGTACTAAACAAATTTTAATTTTGTTCCTTTCCAATCAGTGTTACAGAAGTTAATGGCAAATCAAAAGATATTGATTCTGCAAGTGATAGAAATTAAAGAATATTGTATTTAGATAAAAAGTCCTATGAAATTCATAACACTTAACATCACTGAAATTTACGAAAATATTGATTAAAATTTTCAGTTGCATTACAGCAAAAGCACTGATGCACTTTGCAAGGATCAGTTGCTAAATTAGTGGATTAATTAACTAAGTTAACTCCGTGAATATATTGATTGCTTTTGAGTTATCTTTCTAAGATGTACAAATTACAAAATTAAGCATGTAGTATGTGTATTCGCTGCAATGCAGCAATTCTGTACTTCAACTGAACCCTTATTACAAATCTGGGTTGATTCTGTGAAGGTGTGAACTACCTAATAACGAAATTCAAAAGCAATAACAAACGCTTTAATGTTGCAAAAACAATGCAGGTGACTAAATAAAAGTTTAACTGTACATTTTGTATTAAATGAATAACTAATTTATTTTTGACAAATAGCAATCAATTATTTATTTTCCTAAGGTTGTATTTTTCGTAAAACAAATGCTGTCAACTATAAGGACTCTTCCAACCAGAAAGTGAAGCTAAATTAAGAAATTAAATTAGTAGCGCCTCGAAGTTGCCTTGTTCTAAAGGCTTCTATTATTATTAAATATATTTATTAAATTAAACATAATTAAGCAGGTATTTATCTTTGGACGTGAATCGATCAAACACGATTAGATTAGATTAAAAACATCTAACGCCTTATAGTAAAAGCCATTTTCAAGGCATTTTCTTTCCTTCACGCCTACTTCCACTTTTTAAATGCTGGCTAGGCTTAGGATATAGGCGGAACATCAATATTTTAGAAGTTTACTATCAAGAAAATACATATAAAATGTTTGGCCTTCACTACATACATAAAATTTACCTTTGTGGGTGAATTCAACGATTCTGAAAGATGTTAATTTAATAGAAATTATTTACAATGAAACGTCTAGTAAACGTTTAAGATTACTAAAAAAATGTAGAACTTTGTTGGAACCTGTTTGCAAAATTTAACAAGAAGCTTTAAAAAATGTCGAGATTTACATCTGGTGTCATTCCCACTTTAGGACTCCTTCTATGACATCGCTTTGAATAAATGACAAGATGACAAACAATTCATTTGCTTCAAGTAGGAATTCAATATCATACTTATGGATAAGGGTGTCCATTAACTGGAACCAATATTTAAATCCCAAAAGTTTTTCATTTGAATTTCCACTCAGTAATAAATCTCTTATTTCAAGATAGTAAAAAATAGTTATTGCAATAGCAGCAAAGTCGCACTCAGGAGTGAACTTTATTGAATTGCTAAAATGTGCAGTTGATGCAAAAATATTTCATTTCAGTATTTTCAAATATATGCTTAATTTTTTTTACAAAATATCTTATAATCCTTTTCTCTATGACTTGTCTGGGTCTGAATTTAAAAAGAGCTGGGTTTGGGTTATGGCTTATTGGAACCGGGCTTGAAATCACGCCCGATTATAACTATGAATAGCGGCAAATGCAAAATTAACTAAAAAAGTAATTTTGGAAAGAAATTAACTTTAAGTTAAAAGTTCATTTATACACATATATGCAATTAAAATTACCAGTTGAAGCAAACCTTTGAAATTGAGAGGGAAGACCCAAGTCGACTATAGGTTTTGCATAGAGTCCCTGCAGTGAAATTCATTGAGCACTAAATTTTTTATAGAAGCCTTTATTCTTAGCGAACGGTATCGCTCAATGCCTTATTGTTTTCAGGTATTATGCATTTGGTAAAGCCGAAATTAATGGAATTTTTTTTCAGTGAAGTTTTACAATAGCTAATTTATGATTTTTAAATGAAAGTGCAGTGGCGTATATGTCGAAATGTGTCCCCCCTCCCCTCTGTCAGGTTTTCAAAATTGATTTTGATTGGAAATTACAAATTTTTTAACAAGTAATTGAAAAACTAATGTCATGAAATGCATTTTCAGGGTATATTTTTCCAATATTTTTAAAAATTGTGGTCACACATGAGCAATTTTGCAAGTGAAGAAATCATTATTAAATATATACTGAATATAAAATCATTTCCTTGTTGAATAGATGTTGTTTTAATTGGTTTGAAATTTTTTCCTTGAAGCATGATTATTATTGATATCAAATTTGATTGGGCTTTTTAACATAAGCAAATTTTTGAAATTTAATTTCAACTTTTTTGAAATTTAGAGATTCTACAAACTCATACCTAAAATGTAAAAATAACTAATTATGTTGTCAATTTTTTATTAATTTTTGAATTTTTGAATGCTTGTTTATTATTGTAAAATTAACCTTGAGACACATTTTTTATTTTGTCATTTCATGTTCTATATTTATATTTCATTTAATTTCGTATTACATTTTATCATTCCTAAAAAATTATGTGCGATTAGTCTCTTTGCCACATTTGAAATGAATTCATCAAGACTGTTTTCAGGAAAAATTATTCGAAAGATAAAGTAATGGAAAAAATTGATTTTAACAAAAATTATCACGTAACCAATTCTATTATAATATTACCCGGTACTTAATATTAATCAGAAACATCCATATTTACTTAAATCCTATCTGTACTAAATTTTCTCAAAATAGCAGTTATGCAAAACATTTAAGGGTGTATATTTCGTCCATTCCGCCTGTACTTTGCTAAAATTTAGAATTCTAGATATAATAAAAACAATAAGTTTTTTAATATTTATGTAAAGTAAACCGTGTATATTCATTTATAATTATTTTTTTGCAATAGGCCTCATAGCATATGTAATCCATTGGATGTGGAAACAGGCATTACTGAATGAGGTTCAAGTATAATTATTTATAAATTGGTACTCACTTATGGTAGTGGCTCTAATAATTTTGAATTTTTTTATAATATTCAAACATAAGTCACAAAATTTGACATCTTTAAAGAATTTGACTGCAATAGACGCATTCAATGTATTTCATATATATATTTCACATGTGTGCCCATATAAAACAAATTCTTCACAATCAATATTACGTTGCTCATAGCTATACGTACTTACTCAATCCATCTAATTTACATGTGTGGGAACTAACACAGGGGCATTTTCTCAATAATTTCAGCAGACCTCATTGTTACCTTTATGTGATAAGAGTTCTTTTCTAAGGCACATCCAAATATGTATAGTTACAGTGCATGTTAATTTCCTAATAAAATAAAATGGTTCTATATACATTTTGAATTTGTTAAGTTTTGTAAAATCAAATCTACTGTTTAACTATTTATCAAAAAATGTTTGTGAAACACTTTGCTGCTTAATTGCAATTATTGTCTCTCTAAATTGTTCGAAAGTCATGACTTTAAAAATTTCTGAAAAATTGTGACCTGGAGTTACTCAGCCTTTTATTAAAAGGAGGTTATCACATATGTATATGTATATCTGATATAGATTGTCAAACAGGTATAATATAATAAAACTAAAATTATTTAAATATTTAAATAAATTTAATAATAAATATTTTAGATACTTCAAACATTTTGAATTTAAAAAATTCATACTTTTTTTAGGGAGGGGCAAATTGACCGTATTTTCTCTTCGCCACTCGCCCTCCCCTTCACACACATAGGGTCATACAAAAATGAATATAATACATCGCTATATTTTCTCACCTTTGGGAAAGTGATCTTAAATTTTCCTATTTCGTGATGTTTATTATAAAAACACATTGTATGACTTCACATGAAACAAATATAGTTTTCTAAGTCAATTACATTGAATGACCTGTTTGATTTTTAGAATATGACATTAAAACAGTCATTCTTTTGTGATTAAGCATTGAAGTTTAATTGAAATTATAATTAGAGCGTAATTGCAATTTCAATTCGATTAAAACTTCGGTGTATTCAAAGGAACAATTTCGAATCTATAGCAACACATTTATTTAACTATTTCTATATTGCGGTGACAGAAGCTTGTTTCATAAAGTAATTCAAAGTCATATTGTCATTACTAATACTAACTAAAAATTAAATCATTTTCATTGTAGATTATTGGGTAAATTAACAAATTTTTACTTGAATTCAAAGGGTTGAAGTTTACATTGCTATGTCTACTTTCATATGTAAATTATTCAAGCATTACGTAATGAATCGATAATGTTGAAGATAAAATAGAATAGCTTTACTTTGGACTTTAAAACAAAAAGAAATAAAGTATTATTTTAAATTTATATTCATAGGATCTCTTTTTGTTGAGTGGTTTAATTCGTAAATCAAAGTTGTCAAGTGTCTTTATAATTGTATTATCCAACTGCAATCTAAACAATTTTGTAAGGCAATTGTTTGTTTAAGCAGCTTTGTTTGAACTCGATTTTCTGCGCGTGCTATTGTATTAAATACTTACTCCCAATACTTCCCAGCTGTCAAAAATTGTTTATACTGATAAACATTACCAATAATCTATGTAAAATTTATAACCAAAAAACCATTCAAATGCGTTGTTTAAAGTTAAGCAACATCCTATCCTGATATATCTTGAATTTAAATTTATATGTATGTGTATATGTATATGTATATATATATATATATATATATATATATATTAGTGCTGGATATGGTTAAGTCCGGTAAACCTGTAGGAGCCGGCTAATCAGGTCAAAATCCGATTAAGTAATTCTATCTATGATTTGCAAAATACATTGATTACAATTATCGTGATATTACAAAACAATAGATTCCTTTTGTTGTAATCTAGATTTTGCCCTTCAAATAATTGAATTGCAATAACGTGCGCACTATTTTAAAAAACATCAAATTTGTGAGAAAAATGCATCAATGTATATATATATATATATCTA
>CABFPE010000033.1:2114401-2142231 GCA_900660155.1 Hofstenia miamia | reverse complement strand
ATGTATATATATATATATATATATATATATATATGTATACATAATTCAGAGATAGTCAAACTTGGAATACATGTTATCGATTCGATAATCTTCTCCATAATAGTGGGTATTTTTGCGGATTTAGACATTCTATTTGTCATTTCAGTCCAAGAGCATTGCATATTGATCACTTTACAAACATTGCATATCCCCACTTTGAGAATGCTGCATGATAAACTTGAAGTTCAAGGTGGATATAGGTATAGTTAACATATGTATGTATGTAGGTATATATATATATATATATATATATATATATATATATGTGTGTTTTAATAGTAACATATAATAGAATAGATAAATTAAAAATTGACGCATAGGAGTTGACTCTATTTTTCATCTTAACTTGAATATAGATGCATCAATATGAGTGTGTGTAGCGCTTGGTGTAATGGTTTTAATGCTTAAAAATATATATATGTACTAATAATCCTTATAAATCACCTGGTTGACATTCTAAATGATTTCCTCATGCATTTAATATGCATTTACTTTGCTTCTGAAATTATTGTTAGATTGAACGTCATAGTATTAAATAAAAGCCTAATTCCTTTCTTTTCTAATAAGAAACACACTTTTACATGCAGAGAATTGAGTCCCACTGCTTAGAATTGACAAGGCTATTCAAATAATTTATATTATTGTCTGACCATTCAAATTATTATTTATATATTTCATTTTTTAAGCATTATTCAGGGTGAAAAGTCTATTATTATTTTAATCTTTTTTGTTTTCAACATTTTGACGCATTCATATTTTTCCACTTCTTTACTTTCTAAGAAATTAACAAAAATTAGAATACATATGTTGCGCCAATATAGACTTGCTGTTTTTCATTTATTCATGATTAAGACCAGCTAATTGGACTAAAAATAAATATTCAACCCAAATGAAATATATTTCTAACATAAATGATTTAATTTCTGCATCGGCAAAAGACATATTTCTATGCTCCAAATAAAGTAACAAATTATTTATGGCAAACTAGTAATATTTTCGTTGGTAACGAATAAAGGAATTCTTCAATTTCCAATTTGTTCTTCATTATCTGCACATATGAAGTGGGTTGCAATTAGGAAGCAACAAACATTGATGTTGTAATTTTGACATTCCATATCAGCCATTTATCTCAATTATGCACACAATATTATGTTAATCAATGGGCAGAACAATACCACTAGATGGTGATATAAATGTTTTTTGTGATGGCCCATATGTGGGGAACTAAATAAATAAATTGTAATAAACTCTTAGAAATAATAATTTCCAATTCTTTGAATTTCAAGTTTTTCCAGAAATATATGATTCCATGCTCCATAATCCAAATAATTGCTAAGTTGTAATAGAATCAATATTGAATATGATCCACTAATTGTTGAATGTATTTTATTTTGCTTCTACATTGATTTTGGTGTAGACAACTATTGATTTATTTGTTTACCTTAAATCTTTGATAATAATGTGATATAAAGAAGAGCATGATTTCTGGAAAAGTCGATTGATTTTGCTTATTGTTTTCATTTTTCTTTGAAAAAGGTTTGAGTAATAGCTTTAGTAATATAAAATACACTTTGATGAAGCTTTGTTTTGTTGTTACCAGCAAATGCCAGCTATCTTATTTATTCTTTCTAAATTTCTTGATATTTAGGAAGTAAAATGGTATTCAATGAGCCTCCGTTCACTTGATAGACACAGCAATGAAATTACGTTTTTATTTATAAGATTTTTTACTAATTTGTAAAAATATACCAATTGCTGAAATTATTATTAGATCTGTCCTAACATTTTGGTTAAGATATTTTTTCAAATGTGTACATGCCTTAATATTAACGTTTTGGCTTTCACACAACAATTGACATCAAGCACACTGAATACAAAAGTACAAGAGCTTCAAGCAGCATTTATTGAGACCCACTAAAATTTCATAATAATTTTTCAATTGAAAATTAGCGAAATTATACTTTAGTTGTTTGTATCTTCGGATTAAAAAATTCAGTCGAACGTGTGTGTTGATCTATTTTGATTTAAATCAGCTAATGGATTGTGTTGCGTGCTTTGAATAAAATGCTTTTTTGATAAGGAAATTTCAAACCCATTTGAAATGTAGGTTTAGTGCGAAATGCTATTATAAGTTGTAACTCGCAAACTTATATCAATAAATATCTCGATAATGTGATCGTATATAATGTATCAGTCTCTTTTATCCTTAGCATCAAGATACTTCCGTCACTTTTTATATAATATTATTAGATTTATATTCGCTTCACGAAATTTTCTGGCCAAAATAATTGTATGTACTAACTGCGAAGATTTTTTTTTCATGTAAACTTGTATAGGTAAGCGCCATTTATTTAACCTCTTGGTAAAAGACGTATCATATATAATACATTAATATATTATGCTCTGTTACATTGCATTTAATTAATAATCTTTTTTTTCATTAGATATTTTACTAGTAGTACTAAAGGTTTAAAATCACAAGTCGAAAGAATGTTATCAAAATTAAAGGGCTTCTTAACCCTACCAGCTCCAAACTTTCGAGGTTCTTAGAAACCACAGATGTAGCACATAGTGCTACACCTTGGAAACTTTTGATAGGATTGAACTATTAGTATTAGGTCAGAGTTACCTTATTTTATCTCAGTCAGGTGTTATTGGAACAAAAATTCCGGTATTACTTGTTTTGATGACGTCATGAAACATGTCAACAATTTGGAAATTCTGGAAAAATTGGATGCTTAACATAATTTGAGGCTAAGAAAGTTTCGACGTAAAAATTATTTTTTAAGATAATATTAATATAAAGAATTTCATAATAAGACAGAAAATTCACCAGGAAACATTATTTGGGACAGTAAACCCGGAATGCAAGCATAGTTTAAATAAAAAAACTGACAGACACAAATGGGCCACTGCTGAAAAACTTTTTTTCAATAGTTTCTGTTTCAATATGAAAATTGAATAGCTTATTTATGCAATTTTGTGAATTTATCATAAATTTTTTAAAATTGAATTTTTTGCATTATCTTAAACCAAAATGTATCATGTATGATACAATGAAACAAATTTAAAAAATTCAAAAATTTTGAAATATATAGTATTATTGATTAAATATGTAAAAAGATATAACTTCAAAATTTACAGCTTTGCTTTTGGGTCTCAGAAGGTTAATGTGGGAACACTGAACTTTTGAACTTTGATAAATTTACCTCAAGATTTCGAGGAAAGCACACATTCTTCAAACATGTTTGTTTGAATTTATGTGTTTTCTTAGAAAAAATGAACCAAGCAAATATACGATGTTCTTAAAATCTTCTGGAGCATTTGCCTTTTAATTAACCCTAAAAGAATTTTGGTATACAAAATTTCAATTTAATAGAGGTAGTTGTACACAATTAATCATCTTTAAATAATTCATTTCAATATACAATGCTCGATTTCAAACTTTATTTCGTCAATATTTCTAGTCATTATGATGCGTACAAGTACGCAATCAGTAAATAAACAACCACTTTCGTTAATTGCTTTTTCCAATACCCAATCTCATCTGTTCGTCAATAACGATTTGAGCTTTCCCAGAAACCATTTTATTAATATATTTTAAGTAACAAGGGATGTCAATTAGGAAAATGTCTCAGCTCTTTTTCCTCTGAGCACATAGAAGCTAGAATAAACTTATAGCAATTACGTAATATAAAAGCAAAATCAATATTTCCTGATAGTTAAATTTCCTGAAGTATTTCAATGAACCACAATTTTCTGTCCCATTTCACCTATCAAATCACCAAATTATGTGTTAATAATAGTTGTCATTTTATTAAAAACAAATATCTTTACAAAACGCTGCTCATCGCAAGTCTCAGATATATCTTAGAACTTAAAAACATTTTATTGTTTTATGGAATGACTATTAGTTCATTAAATAATTTTAGAATGCAGTAATTAAAGTTTATGACGAGAATCTTATGTGAAGTATTGATAAAACGCCATTATTATTCTACAAGCTATATACACTAAATCAAATCATAACTACAGTTTAAATTAGTCAGCATTTTCACAATTCAGAATACACTACCATTTTAGCATGTATCTTAGTTATAGTCTACTGAGTCTATTAATTTTTGTATTTGCAGTTATAACTTTTTCTCGAATCTTTGAATTCTTTCTAAGTTTATTTCATTAAAATTCAGCATCAAAATCTTAATTTGTAAGCCTTCTCATGACCTAAATGAGGAAATATTTTCCAGGAAGCTTAAAAATGAGGAATTCCACTCACAGAAGATCTTTCCTTGCTTTTGATTCTGCGCAGTGTATACTATCTACGTAACACAGAAAGCATTTTTTGCAAACTAAATGTGAGAAAAGAAGTTAATTAAAAATATAACTACAATACACTACTTTATCTAACTCAGAATGTAATTATTTGTGAATACTAAATATTTTCCAAGCATAAAAATATTTAAGAAGTAAATATCTTAAACATTCTCAACCCCAAATGATAATAGTGATAGAGAAGGAACAATTTGTTTTTATTATTCTAATAATTATATACAGATGAATTTTGCTGACGTAAATGATCCGCTTGGTTGATTTTTCAACTAAAGTCACTGTTAAATAAAATTTTGCTTTCATCGTCTGCTCACTTTCGTGAAGCATCCTCTCATTGAACATTATTGGCTAGCATTCCAATACACCAAAGAAATAGTTTATGGGTTTCGCAAAACAACTAGTAATTTTTTGAATTTGTAGACGATTCTGTGGTTGTTCATAAAGCATATAGTTCCAATGCATTATTTAAATTGCACAATGAATTACAGCCCTAATAATTCTTATTTTTGACAATATACAATGTATATGTAGGCACCTTTTCTATGATAAACGAAACAAGGAAATAATAGATAGATGCAGTAAAAATACCAAAATAGAATAATGCAACGTTATGATTAATTTTAAAAGGCAGCCTTTGTATTGCAAAATGGTCTGTTCGGGATTAATTCATAAAGATTGGAAATAAACTGGCTAGGAGTTAAGAAAGTCATTTTTGATTGCAGTTAATAAATGTAGCATGTAGTAATTGATGTAAATGCATTTCTCAAAATAGCAGTTTATAATATTTAAAACGTATATCTTGAAAACTATGCATGAATAAAAAAGATGCCTGCTTCGACTCCTAGTCAGACTTGTCAACGAGTCGAGATGAGCCGAGTCGAGTAGAGTATTGGACATAGAACGAGCCCAATACGAGTCTTTTTTAAACAAAGCAAATTTATAGTAATGCTTGTTAATTTGATTCTGCAATTTTTTCTTATTTTTTCATTCAAAATGCCTTTCTTATAATCTCAGTTTATAAATGTTTATTAAATAATGGGAAAAGCTACGAAAAATGTTTCAAGAGCACAATGTTTTTAAAAATTATTGAGCTGCAACAAGCTTCATTGAAAGATTCTATGTTGTGACCTGAACCGAATCGAGCCGAGCTTAGAAATTTCGGCTCTTTGACAAGTCTGCTCCTAGTACTTTTATGAAGTAAAGAATAAATAGAAAAATTAGAACCTAAAAATTTTAGCCAAATTGATTTTTTTCTTTGCGTAAAATGTTGATTTTTAAATTGCTAAGGGGGGGGGAGCAGCACTATGTCTACACAAAAACACAAACCATTAGCCAAGTATATTTTGAGATATTACGGTTAGAAGTTTTTTCTAAAAAATAGACACAATTGGTTGCCATGATACTGTCTAATTCAAAGTTTTAATTTATTATGTGAGTTTTGAAAAATTGAAACATTGGTTTCAAAAGTGTCTCATGGTAAATATCTTAAAAGCAGAAATAAATAATAAGGTCTCATTAGGTAGGAGCGCCCTCAAGACTTTTTGAGCACACTCAAAGCCACCCATATTTTGATAATAGCTTACGAAATCAGCTAAATTCGATGTACACATGATGGATGAAATTGGAACAAATCGAGTAGAATTATGCGCCTAATTACTAGATACTAGAAATAGGCACCACTGCTATTTACGGTGACTAATCTGCCAAAATAATCGGCGCCGATATATGCGCATTCTGTAATTGCAAATGTAATATATGTTTTGTTTGCCAAATGCCGCAGTACGCGATTTTTGAAAGCGGTGACGACCAGGTAAGACATTTATCGGATGGTTACATCTCTATTAGATACTTATTTCACATATTAAAAATACAGGACAAAATACTCATTTTTAGGCATTTAAAAAACTAAGACACTGGTTGAAATTCCAATAAGTTCATTTTAATGGTAACAAATTTCTTACTAGCCTTAGACAATTATCAGTAATTTTCCTAGTGTTTACTTTAAGTCTGTAACCTCTGGAGGATTGTCTTAACAGACGAATGTTGAACAAATTTAATACTTTTTAAAGTTAAAAACAGAATATTAAGATTGACTAACGTCTGTAATGAAAATGAAATCTTTAGAGACTTTGGGAAAGATATATTTTATTAATTATTTTCAAACCAACGGTTTTGCCTAAACCACCATCAATATAAATTTATTCTGAATAAAACTGTGAAACTTCCGTTTTATTTACCAAAATGTCTAAGCTATAATTGAATTTTAATACCAGAGGTCATTATCAAACCTGTCAAACAAAAGATTGCACATTAAATTTTCAAGGCTTTGATTTTGATTCATTATTATCCATATACACTCCAAATATAATATTTTTGGAGAATTCTTTTCACATTTTTATCTGTCTGAAATTTTAAGGCGCTAGTCAGGCCACATTGTCATATGATTGACAAACTAAAATCCCAGAATAGGCCTACTATGTGTCTAATGTTCATGATTCTAAGGAATTATATAATTCATGAGCAAAAATATGAAGGCAAACATTTCTCCGAATATTTAAACCCACAAATTCCACCTAGTTTCATATATCTATGTGCACCTCAAGCCTATGATATACTAATCAGAGCATAAAAATATTATGGTATTTGCAGACTTCTATTTGGATATTACCAGTGTGTGGGTGTATCCGCAGTTATCAGTGTTGTGAAATATTAGACAAATTGCATAAAATTGCATTGGCAATTTTTATGGCATTAACTTATTAAAATAACATTACACTTTGATCATGAGATGGATTGGAGCTAATATTAGTAGTCTGGCAAGAGACAAATGTGTATTCTCCGAATATAACATCGAAAATGCGAAAATCTAAGAGTAAAATTAGAAATGCGGAAAGTACTTATTTGAATAATATCAAATTCATATTATGTAGACATCGACAAATTTGTTAAATTTATCTAATTTATTTCGATATGATGAGTGTATTTTCATTTGCGTTAATCTTCAATTGGTCTCTGAAGCCATTGATTAATACTGCATATCCTCGAGACTTTCATTGATACCAAACATATCCTTTTCCAATATATTATAATTGCATATAGGGTTAGATAAGATTTATCTTATATCGCCAAGTGTCACTTAAATTGAAACCAATGATTTAGTATTAATGTATACCGTAATTGCATTTTAGATTCATGATAATCTTTGAAATAACGCCTGCAATATCTAGAAAATTTCATAATCTAAGGCTGCAATCATTTGCAAATGTTAAGAAAGTATGAAGAATAATTTAACTCCCAAATATAACATGAAATTTTGATTGCAGTTGATAATGGTTTCCGAATGGAGACCCATGGGCAAGGACTGGGCACGGTGATTCAGTTTTGTCTGTGGGAATGGAAATTTAAAGTCAGCATTTCTCAGTATTTTAAGTCTAGTGATCAGTAATGAATGCAAATTACATTTCATCAAATATGAGCGTGACTTAAACTAATAATGTTCGATGCATGCAGTTCTCAGACACTTTCTTTTGCATTTACTTAGTTCTTAAATGTGCCTTCCTGTGCTATGTGTATCTTGACAACTGTACGTTTTCTTAAAATTTAAGATAATCTTTATAATTGTGAACTCTTGGAAGGTAGAATATATTTGCAACTCAACAAAATACCGATAACATAAAACGAAACTAAACATGCTTCTACGCTTTATGTTTCCAACCTAAGAGGTTAAATTTCCCGTAGCAATTATTTTGAGATTATGTAATATTTCGTGATACTCACTATAAATTTTTTAATGATACGATTTTCTATCAATTAGTTTTCAATGTTCTGAAACCACTTACTCAAGAAATAATTGAAAGTAGCAGAATACAGAATTATTTCCTTTATTTTTAACATCTTTGCTTTTACACAAAGTCAACTTAAGCAATACAGACTTCCGTCACGAATACCATGCTGACGGCAGAGTTTGCCTGTTAATAACTACAAAGAAACTGTATTGAACGTATTTCAATAAAAAAATTACAATAATTAGAAAGTCATAAATTATTTCATTGTTCAAAAAACATATAAAATTCAGTAGATATAATTTTAATCCAATTAGCACAACATTATTATTTAAATACATTGTTGAAACACATGTATTTTTCAGAATTCCTACTCTCAAGTTGCTTGCAAAACTCTAAAATTTTGTAAAAGCAACTGATGTCTAAATCCACTCTGAGTATTAGCAAGTCTCTCAGAGTATCAGAACTTATTTGTGTTTTTAGTCACTCAAGATAATATTCATTAGTTGAAGCTTCTATTTAACAGGCAATTGAGACATAAAGTCTACCACAATAAACTTGATTTTGTTGCTGTGCAACAGGTAGGCAATCTCACGATATTGCAGCACATTCTTAAAACATTATTTTCGGTCTTTGTAATTGAAAATCAAGAAATTTTATGTCCCTCGGGAACTTGCCCAGGGATTTTATTTTTGGTAATCACACAAAGATTTTTCAAAACTGTTTAGAATTTATGGCACCATGCTGTGCATGTTTGAAAAGGTATTTTAATGTTTTTGAAATCGTGTTTGTATAGAAACGACTAAAAATATTTGGGCAAATTTTCATGTGTATATTTGAAGTAGAATTGGATAAGAATCAAATGAGATTCTAATCCGTCTATTAAAAGAAAATACAAATGGTTGAAAAATACTATTTTAATTTCAATCTTCAAAGTTTAATTGATCACCGGCTGAACTTTGAATTTATCATATTATGTTGAAATGTTTTATTATTCAATTGATGTGATAATAACTATTTATACTTTAATGTTATAGACTGCAGCTGCTGTTCTAAAATTGTTATTTTATCATTTACTAAATATATTAAGATACAATACTGAATATTAATGTTCAACTTCATAGGCATTTGAATAGAAATTGTTCTATGGAAAGAAATTTTATTTTTCCAAAGATATGAAAAGTCTATGGAAAATTTATTTGACCTTAAAAAACTATAAAAAATGCGTTTTACACATACGTATTCAAATACCTTTTATCATTTATTTCATTAATATTATATGTAGTGAAGTCAATAAGATTTTATTCCTACTAATATTATTGTAATACTCATCAAAGTAATATAATCGTAGATATACTATTTATTAAATATAAGACTTGTAGCTATCAGTGGTTACTTACAGGGTGGTCAGTATTTGTTAAACTTATAACGTAGACAATATTCACAATTAGAGTCAAAAGCAATTTATTGCATTAGATTAATGGTACAAGGCAAAAATATAAAAAAATTAATTAAGCACTACAAACTAAATGGAAATATATAATATATATAATTTTTACATGTGGTTGTGGCTATGAATTTAAGAGTGACAAGCGTATAAAAATGTCACCAAGATCAGGAGTAGGTATAGTCTGAAACAAGTAGCACAATAGATTTGAAAAATGGGCCAGCATTTTAAAAAATATTTGCCTACAGTGTGCACAACTGAATTCAAATGTAGTGAATGCAATATCATTTATAGACAATTTGTTGGAAAATGAAATTTAAAATTTACGCTATTTAATTTTAATGTATAAATTTCATTAAAAGTTTCTAACATACCTTGGTCTAGCTATCCGCAAAATTTAAGAATTTTTTTTGCCTGTAGTAACTTTCAAGTTCTTTGCTTCATAACTACAGTTAAATTATTTGGCAAAACTTTAATAAAAGTATATTTGCTACATCCTTATTTCCTGTTGAGTTCGGTATATTCATATTTAAGAGATAGAAAAATTTCTCAATTGCGGTAAAATCTATCGACCAGTTTTTGTAGTTTTATACAACTAATGTTTTGTATGGTATGTCATTACGTTACTTCCTCAAAAATGTCTTCAATTTTTTAAATACCACAATCTTGGTGATCCCACTACGTTATTAACTATATTCAATGTTTTTGTCATTGACCAAGCCAAGAATGTTTAACTTTTCTCAGTTTTGCTTTAACTAGGCTTTTGGAAAATTACCAACAAATAAAAAATATTGAATTTCGAAAGTTAACTACTATGAAGTTAAAATTAAGGATTACCGATTGAAAAAAGTGCAAAAGTTAATCAATGAAAATCTTTAATCGTGACTGCTCCAGAAAAAAGTCTGTTAAACAAGGCTGGTAAAAATGCACGCGCTCTCAGAAGCTGCTGACAATCGGAAACAATCAAGGCCTGGTGATTTGCAGTACAAAAGATGAAAAGAGAAGCAGAAAATATATTTGCAAGTAAGGAAATGATGTAAAATTCTGCAAAATGTCCACTATAAAGAATATCTACAATGCCCTTTTAGTTTTGTGGATCTACAACCAAGCAAACAAAGGCTACACCAAGCAAATTAGAGGGTTTCAAGGATAAAGAAGTGTATTAAATTTCTAGAAATGTAGCATCTTAAAGTAGAGAAGTTAGATGTACATTTCTTCTTGTGTAGATTTTTCTTGGCCCGATTTTTCTTGTCGTGAATATATATATATATACATACATAGTAAAATAATTAAAGCTGAATGATTAATGCATCCCATATGACTTGCAATTTATCAATTCTATCAATCACGAAGAGATTAGTCCGCATTTTAATGTTTCAAATATATTTTCTAGGTCTACAACACACTAACATTGTGTTTTTGCTGCAACAATAGAAGTTTTTCGAATTACTCTTTGTGCTATGTGCAATGAATAAAACGTTGATTTAATCTTTCAATTATTGATTTAACCAAGAGCTGCAGACATTAATTTAATGAAGGAATTATTCTAGCAATTTCTAGCAACAGACAAAATTAAGGATTCAATCGATTTTGAATAATCAGAGAAATAAATTAATTCGTCTGCAAATATGAATAATGCTGTTTTAAAGTTTTTATATTTATTATTCCTAAAATCGGAAAAATACTATCTAGAAATTGAAAGAAAAACAGGAAAAGACCAATCAATGTTAGTCAGGAACGCTTGAAGCAAAACCATAGTAAAACTGATAAAAATAATGCAAGCTTCGGTACTTAGTAAAGAGTGACGTCATCACTGCGATTGGTGATTGATTGCTAACGCAATATGCCCGGATATTAGTTCAAAGGTATACCTATAATTATATGGGAACGCAATAGTTTTCAAAGAAGAGGCATGGTTGACGTTACATAAGAAAAATGAAGTATGGGAAAGCGGAATTGAGTTTATGCAATAAATTACTTAGTTTAGACCAAAGTTTCTATGATTGCGTCTCTAGGTTATTTTCTTTATGCGTTTTTAGCTATTTTAGTAGGCCTTACAGTCTGGCATATCCTAAAATGATACCATTTTATACCATTTTTTCTATTTATGTTTTGCAATTAATCGCTCTCCATAGGAAATCCAAAACAAAACATAAATATTCAGACAGTAAATACTTTCTACTCTTACATATATTAACCTAGATAGTTTAAAGAGTTAAAGCCGTTTACCCATGCTTGCCATGGGGCGATATTTTTCAACCCATAATCCTCACAAGGCCACAAAAACCGTCTACTAATCCACACCACATGCCCCACACCACAATACAAAAAAACAGTTTAATATTTTAATAATAAGTTTTGCAGTAAGTGAGGAATTTTTCATATTTTGATATGTATTAATATAACTACATCAAAATATAATAACATCTTAAAACTTCATCACTATCTTCGCCATAGTTGTATTCAGTAATGCTGTTTTTAAACACTTTTATTTAATACTAATATCACATTTTTTAATATTTTGCTGATTCATTGAACGTCATTAACTCCAATACAATTGGCTGGAGTTTTCTGGGAAACCTTTAATAAAATCAAGCTACAACTACTGGAAAATCTTTCTATAGCAATCAAATATATAAAGTGTATTTTTAGCTTTATAAAAATTTTTAAGAACAATAATTCACAAGGAATTTCAAACAATAATTGCTTGATACACCTAATTCAACAGTTAAATCACAGTTGATTTTAAATTTAGTGGTAATTGGAGCGATTCTAAGACTGTTCAGGATGAAATCAATCAATTCAATTCTCAAAATTAATTTTAATTAAGCAAAGCAGCATTCACTATTGAAACAAATCTTGAGCATATTATTGAACCTATGCCTCTACAAACATTATATTTCGGCTACGAAGATTCTGGCCATATGTGGTGACGGATTCCCACTCGTACTGCAAGACTGGTATCTGCTAAGGACAAAAAAAATTCCTTTACCTATTCCAAGGAGTGTTAATAAAAAGAATGCAGAGAGGTGCATTGTTATTTAATGCATTTGCCAATTTTAGATGAACTTATTGGCTGGCAGCCTTTAAAAATTTGGAATGCTTTTCAATATATATACAGGGTGTCCACAAAGTCTGGATACAATAAAATTTCATAATTTGGCCACTATATAAATATGTGAACCTCTTTCCGGATAAAGCACATTAAATTTTTAAATTAAGCCTCTATAGCCACTGACAACTATAAGTTTAAAGCTTTCTTCAAAACATGGATTCAAAAAATATGAATAATTTTAAAGTCTACATTGAAAAATAGTTAGAAGGATTTTCAGAAGAAAAGTGCCATATTATTTCATTACAATTGTTTTTTGTCCGAATTGCACAGTCTGCAATTAGTCTATTCAATTCTTTTGCAAACATATAATTGAATTAATATTTAACATGCTTTTCTTAAAGATATTATTTAAACTAAATGCATTATTGATCATTTCAGAAAGAAATCCAAGTGCCACACCTTGCTAACCAGTTCATTCCTTCTAAGCAGATTTTTTATGATTTAGTTTTCGCAAAATTTTCGGAGCAGGTTTACCTAGAGAGAAGTTGTTTACTTTGATTTTTTACCTTCAAATCGAATAAAATAATTTTTACATTGACAAAGTTTGAAGAATTGTTTAATGATTGTTAAGGACCCAATTTTGAAAGTCAAATATAAATATTTTGTTTTTGCCTGATCATAGTTAATCTTGGAATTTTTCCTGATCACTTCGAATCAATTGAGGCTCAAATTAACTTTTTGAAAAGGGGACCACAGAATTTGGATGTTCCATCAGCATCGGATTATGTAATTCTTGATAAATTCATATTGTTAAAAATTTATATGATTGCAAATATTTATCATATTTATAGGTTTATGATTTGACCCGAGTTCAGGTACGTAACTATTTGGCAGCATGTATTTAAGGTACCTATGTTACTTGACATCTCATAAAACATTCTACATAAAAATTCAAAATTTTATGTGAACATGTATTTATGGGAAGTTTAAGAACAATTACTCGTGAAAAATTGCAAATCGATTAACAATAGGAACGATATAATGTTTTTATCTCTCCTGCGTGTGCAATATTTAATATAGCGTGTAATTGATGTCTGCACATTTATAACTTCCTTGAATAGTTTGAGTTATTGATATTTATAAATTTTATTGCACTTGCAAAATGCATCATTCATTTTGTATATATTTTGAAAGTGAATTAATGATAATATAACAGACGGAGTCGTCGATTGATAAAGTACGCTCTTGATAAAAAAATTAATCTATACAAATCAAGATGTTACCTTTGAGAAATTATGTATATTTTTTCACTCAATTTGAAGGCAAACATCTAAAATACCTTAAAATTTTCGTTGCCGAAATCTTCTTTTATTAGAAACATCTATTATAAAAATAGGAGACATGAATTTGTTACTTTGAAATAAAATATTCAATGCTCAATTGACATCAACTGGAATATATCTGTTTGATCATAAATGATTTTTTGAAATCTATTTTCACATGAAGCAGCTAAATTTAAGAAATACTTTGTCTATCCAATGTAAGTTTAAAATTATAAATATTATTCAGTACATGCATGTTGCTTTCTGCTATTGGCATGTCTATCCAGCTTGATTGACAAATTCGCAAGCAGTTGTCGTTTTAACCAACGCACGTAAACAAACTTTGACAAAATTAATTAATTTTGAAAAGAAACTAAATATTACGGGAAGGATTTCTATTTAGGATCAGTTGAAGCAAAATTATGCCTGCCGTTGGGATGATTCTTTTTTGTGATATAAATATATATATATATATATATTGAGATGAATGGTTGAAATTTTCTCATGCAGTTTTCATAAAATATTAATAGAATTGAAAATAACAGCTTAGTTCATTATTTGAAAAATTGAAATAAACTCGTGTCTGTCAAACAAATGGTGTTTGACATTCGTATTGTATTTTCTGTATTTGATTCTATGGATTTTAATAATTGGTAATAATGTCATTCAAAATGAAATTTATTGAAAATTCAAAAGATTTCCTTTTTCAATAAAATTGATTTTATTTGAACAACTTAAGGGTCTCTATTTAATGAGCGATTTATTCTAAATCTAAATACTTTATTAAATTTATTGTTGTAGTTATCTTAATTGTTGGAAATATATTATAGATGGATAAATAAGTTATTTGTAGTTTTAGCCAAATTTTTTAAAATTTTAAATCATCTTAAATTAAGACATGAAAGATAAAATATTAATATTTAAATAAAATTCTTATTGTGACCTAGAATCTCATTTTTAGAAAAATAAACAACTTACTTGTTCTTGCTCTTAGAATCATGATAAGAATTAGAAAATTCTGTGTTATATTCATTGAAGCGATTCATGTCACCCATTTCTGCACTCCGAAACTTTTCCAAAAATCTGTAATAAGTTCATGTTCACAATTGATACTTTATTTATGTTCATTAAATTGTGTCACATTTTATCACGCTAGATGGCATTCAGCTTGTTCAAGTTTAAAATGTATTTGAATTTATTAAATGTATATATGGCAGGTAGTTGAAAAGACTATAGCGATAAATAAAATTTTCCAACACTAACTTCAGATTTTTGTATTAAATAACTTCTGATTCAAAATTTTAAAAATACTTTTTTCTAATACCTTCAAATATATGTTACTCCATTAAAAATAAAATTCATTCTCTGCGTTCAATGCTTCAGTTAATTCCAACATCCGTGCCATTGTTTGGAATTAATTAAGTGAATAATATTCTAAAATCTTTTGCAGAAAACTGAACGTTTTGTTCTATAATAACATAATTTAGAAACTAACTGATTTCTAAATAAAATTCATTTAAATAATGAGACATTCACGAAATCAAGGCTTTTACACAAACGCTAGCATATGCGTTTCTGGGAAATAATTAACTATCAAAATGTTGTAATTTCCCCTCATTTGTCACTTAAAAATGCTAAGTTAAATATAGAGGAAAGGTGGTAGAAATTCACATTATATGAGAGAATCCAAAAGGCTTTGCCACCAAAACGTTGAAACAAGGCAGCCTCCATGCTGCGGTTCATGGGTAACGTCAATGTTAATGTGTCACTGGAGCTTTGGACCTAGAGAGGACTTCAAGCAATAGGGTAGACGAAGATGCTGTCACGTGTATTTTGTGCAGAATTTGTTGTGCCGCAGTAGTTTTTGGGTTGCTCACTAAGCTACCACCGTTAGTAGCCTTGTTTGGACAAAGCGGGGAAGCGCAACTCCATCGATCAGGCAACACAGATCAGCGCTCTTCGTGCACGGGTTCGCAAAAAAATTCTCTCGGTTAAAGCGGCCTTAGTAATCGTACTTCTATGGTTAATGTCCAGATCGTGGTTTACCCACAGTTCAGTTTGTCGACTATTACTTAACTCCCACATCATATAAATATTTTAATAAAATTACCCTCAAGTTATTTCTTAGTGATGATCCTTTGAAAATTTTTAATTTGTTAATAATTTTTTTATAGAATTCAATTTGATATAATATATATTCTTTGAATCATTACTGATATTATTTGATTTTCTGTTTTATTTCCTTGGATTTATTTGAATTCAACTATGTTTAATATCACACATTTTCCTGAGCACTGAGTGTGTTTCGCATTTGCAAGGTACACTACTTGCTACCTATTGGTTGCTACTTGAAAGATTTACAAGAATTTAGTAAAGAATTTCTCAGATCCTAGAGATAAATTAGACTTTTTGATTAATTTTTTCGTATATTCTTAATAATCGTTCTCCCAATTTCATTGCGAGCATAGGTAATAGGCTACTTGCGTTCTGCAATAAAAACATTTGATATGCTTAAAAAGAATTCAAAAATCAAAACATTTTGCAGGAGAGTTAAATATTGTTTGTGTTAATTTTTTAAATTTCAGGATAAAAATATTTACCTTTGATACTAATTATCTGTTTTACTCTGTAATAAATTTTATATGTATTCTCCGCAAACGTGTTCCATGTATATTGGATTATAAGCAAGAACTTGCAGAAGTATTACCATTGAGGTTGTGTAATTTGTGATTCACACTTTGAATTTAGTTGGAATATTCGCTTTAAAAACTCAAAGTTCATTCAATTAATTTTGGGTTGGGTTGCAGAAAAATATCTTGCCCCATTTACAGCCTTGAACATATATATTTTAATTCATTAAGCTACTTTTCAGTGGTTGGAAGTAATTTCAGAATGGAGCTACCTTCAGTCACAAAAGTAACAAGTGTATTTTTTGTGTTATGCTTTTTTAGCTCTTGGTGTTCAAAACATTTTTTGCTCTACACTTTTTACCAGAAAAAGGATGCGCGTCATATTGCGAATATGTGTTAATTATGATCTAACTGAGTGTTAATAAGATGTAATTATACATATCCACTAGTGCTCGACGGTTTCCAAGAAATTAGTTCGGTTTCAGCTTCAAGTTTTTTACGCGGATTTTTTAGGGCGCTTCAACTTGGTAAGCATTTTGGTATTTACTCCAAGAATAAAATTCTAGGCGATCGCTTCTGCTAAAAACCGAAAACTCGGTTTTTATTTTATTTCTCGGCTTAGTTACGGGTTTGAGTGAATTTTAAAGGTTTGCAAAACAAATGTAAATATCAAATTCCACATCATTGCTGCAAAGAAATACAAAGTGTATTTATGGTTAATAAAGCTAGCTTTTTGTCGGAGGTTCAATATTATTTTCTTTTTACAAACGATTTCATAATATATGTAGTAGTTTAAAATTGTTGTAGATTTTTCCAACCTATTCCTCCGTTTGGCTTAATGCTCAAACTTGCATTTCAATACGCTAGAAGATTACATTTCTTATTAATTAATCTCCTTGTACTTTTGGTGAAAAACAAATTTATTAAACATGTCTTGGAAACCACAATATTAATTAGCTCTTTACTAATAAAAATCCATCGCTTTATTTTAAAAACGAATATGTTACAATTGATTGCTTGTATTTTTTAAGTAATTATTATTTTTTGAATATTTCGTAATGAAACCAATAGAATGCGTCCTGGTAAGGAGTACTTATCATTTAATCACAGGCACTCAGTGAAAAATATATTGGTTTTACAATTTTCACTTCACATATGTCCGCTATTTATTAGCATCTAGAACCAATTTTTTTGTAAATTTAATGTATTGTGAAACGTGGCATACCTTAATGTACGAGAGACTTTAAATTTTGTGTTAGATTCTATAGAAATGGCTTAATGCGAAAATTCTGAAATAAACTAATCAAAATAATTATCTAAATAAATACGAAACTTACAATTTTATTAGCCAGGATGAGTTGAGATAACGCAACATCCCTTCTAGACTAGACAGTAAAACGGTGAATTCCACTGATTAAGCTCATAAAATTTCATATTTTAAATCGTTGCGAGGAACGATATTTTCAAAACCGCTTCCCATCCCATTCCATGATAATGGGAATTCCAATTCAAAAAAAGCTATCCATATTATACAGAAAATAATTACTTTATATATATATATATATATATATATATATATATGTTTATATATAAATAAATATAATATATATTTATAGATTTATATTGCAATACTTTTATAAAGGATTCGTAAAAATGCTTTCAAGACTATAGCTTTCTTTAAATTTGTTAATCTTAAATCCTAAGTAACCTATTCACTTTTCACAATTTTTGATGGTTTCTTTAAATATCCCTAAACGCTCCTAACTCATTAAAAATTAAAAATATTCATCTTTAATTCGCACCCTGACTTTTCGCAAAGCGCATCTGATCGGAATTTGGGTGGCATACTTACAGAAACAAAATAGTAGGTAATAGTTGTTGCTGAAATTGCTTTTTGCCTGCGTTATTATTTGAGTATTATGAATGTAAACAATTTGAAAGCGGATTTTATATATAAAAATATTTTTCCTGTACGTCAAATACAGGAAAAATTGTTATCACTGACTTTCACCACAACAGGGAACACACTCAGCCATAGATATGTCCGAGTCCCCAGGGTTGAAAGTCGGGTTTAAGATGGGTGAATATTAAATGCTTATGTCGAGTGTCAACAGTAAGACAGACCCGTGATAATCAAGATTAATGACAATATAATTGGTAATTCTTAAAAGGTCAGCTTCAGTGCTATGAGTACGACAGTAGTACTGTCACAGTACTGTGATTGGAATTTTTTAATGCATTCGATTCACTTGAGGAGCAATCATCCTTTCCAATAACTTTGATTAAGCTGCAAGATTCGTATCTGGGCAATAATTGCGAATGCATTTTTATCCACATTTCTATTTTTTTCTCTTTGCCAATCCCCAAACCAAGAGAAACACACCTAAATACAATGATCAGAGTGAACAATTTGTTGATGTTAGATGAACCTGAAAGGTTTCCATGCTGAGAAGAGGCAATGTGATAGCAAATTTTCGGGAACACATAATGATGATTGATAACCAAGAAAGAATAACTATTGGACAGTAAGAGGTTACCTGAGTAGAGGGCAGCTGCTTAGATTTTAAATGTGGGGAGTTCCAAGAGGTTTTCCAATAATGTGTAAAATGCCTAAAGGAGCAAATAATGATGCACAGATGCTTTAAATGAATGGAAAGAACACATTCAGGATAGAAAGGACCAGAGAACTTGCAAGGCTTATGCATGAGAAAAATGTCATTGACTTTAAAGACAGTATTCAAAGATGAATGAATGGGAGTCAGAATGTGAACCAGTAAGAGATCAGATCATAAAAAATAGAGGTAGCATAAATGATTATAGTGAGTAGGTAGATGATTCCATTTCAAATTGGAGAAGTTAGGCTTGGAATGAAAGAAATTGAAGAAGGATTAGAGTCTTTAAGGGATTTAGATGAAAAGCTAGACAGAAGAGTGATTTGGTCAAGTTCCATGAAGTTGATAACATCTTGAGTGAGAGAAAAAAATTTCAAAGAATAAGAACCAAAATTATGTTTGTAAGATTCCAGTTTGTTCAAGAAAAAGGAGAAGTTGTTTTCTTTTAAAATGAGGAACAAACGAAGATATAGCTTGGTGAAGAGAGAGTGTAACATAATCGTAATCTTAGCATAGGTGGTCAAATTGAGAAAAAAGAAAGAAGAAACCAAGACTGAATATTAAAATAAAATATTAATTGTAAAAACATATGCATAAGATTAATTAGTTATTTTTGTAAATTTATAATGCAGTAATCTTTTGATATTAATTAATTTGGCGAAACGGCATTAGACTAGATCGCTACTGCTAATTAAGTCAGAATTGCGTAATCGGCAGACGAACAGAAATTTAAACGTTCGGAATTGTAAACAAGTGGAATTAGCAGAATTAACAGGTACTGGTTAAATATTTGATTGTTGTTAATTCTTTTACTATAAAAAGTGTGTAATCAATCATTTTGTTGATGAATCTAATTTACTGGATTTACTTTACTTCTTTTGTATCAGGTTATCTTAATTAATACAATGGAAAGCTAAACGTTCGAGCTCTCGGGTATTCAAGACGGTGGTTCACGGATCCAGTTAACGGGTGAAGTGTATAGCCGGTGCTTACCCGAGAGGCTCTTAGGTTAGGTGTAGGAATAGGGGCTTTTACTCGTATTAGCTTTCCTATCGTTCATTGTTCATATTACAACCATTATTACATTATGTTATTACATCTGTTTACATCAAGGAAATTATGGAATCACAAGATCTCTTTGCATTATCTTAGATGTTGTTTATTACGTATGATTTCTAGTAGACTGACTGACTATCAATTAATCCCTTTTGCTGTGACCGTATTGATTGTTCACATGTATTCCAGGTCAGCATGTATCTATTTATATGTAAGGTTATTATATGTACGAACTCATAACAAGCTATTGCACCCTGGTTGCGAGATCTCTTTATTAAACGACCTCATTGATAACAAGAACAATCAATACACTAAATTAATAAGGTATCAAGCATTATCACTATTGTCCTTCCACACACACTTCCATTACACTGAGTCATCTGAATTGTGGTTGGTGTCTCTATCGATGTGTCGGCTTCGTATGGAAATACTCGTTATAGCGTAGTTCTTCAATTCCTCTTTTGTGCTTTGTTGCAGGTCGGGTAGCGTACCCTGTACTTTGTACACTCTGTCTCGTGTCTTGGATCTAAAACAACAGTCGTTAGTTTCGCATCAGTACTAGTTGATGAGATAATAAGTTAATTGTATAACGGCTAAAGCAATAGAACAGAAAGAAGAGAGACAGATACTGGAGTCTGTCACCTACCGTACTACATAAGGAGGAAACAATTGTCATAGCAGCTCCTAAATTAGTTCAGACTTACTAGTATGAAGATTGGCAAGATTCTACATGGCGACTGTGACAGGCGCTCGACAGCGCAAAGGAAGATTCAGGAGAACATTTGTTTTTTTTGAATCGCCTGAATTGGAGGAAACCGAAAAGGATTGGAAAACTTGAATGAGTGGAAACTATTAAAGATACCTAGCTAGAAAAAGGAGAAGACAGCGAACACTTAACACCTTACCAGAGCTTCTATTTAATGGAGAAAGTGAACAACTAGAAAGAATACCCTAAGCTAAAAAAGAAAAATGGTTCACTCGAAAAAGAAAACGAAAACTAAGGCTAGAACCCAGAAAACTCCCCAAATGAGGAATACCCCCGGAAGCCCAGATGAAAACGTGTCCCTAGCTGAAAGCGAACAGTCCCCAATTGAGCAAATACTTCAACCGGCAGAGTTGAGTAATGAACTTACGACAATTCAATTGATGGAAGTAATTGAAAACAATACAAAAGAGAGGCAACAGTTGACAAAACAGATCGAGAAATTAATCGAAAGGGTTAGAGAGGTTGAAATAAAACACGCCGAAAAAGAAAGGCTAATAGATGAAATTAAAGAAGATACAAGTCTCCGACTAACCGAGCAGAGAAACTTGTTCCAAAATCAAATTGAACAATTGACGGAGGTAAATAAAGACATAAAACTACAAAGTGACCGTTTACAGAAAATGATAACAGAGTTACACGAAGAAAATGTTAATTTAAGAGAAGAGAACATAATGAAGCAGTTGGAAATTGACAATTTGAAAGACGAAATAAGACTAACTGAATTGAAAAAAAGTGAAGTAACGACGATAGAGAACGTGGTAATAGAAAAACCGCAGGAATTAAACACAGCGGCACCACAGGATGAGTCGCAAATGGATGAGTATAAAGCATGTCAAAATGAAGAAGAGTTCATAAAAAAGTTAGTACAAAATGTGACGAAACAAGTAAAGTCTAATTGTGAGAAAACAATCGAAAGTAAACCAATCTTTAAGGAGACGATATTATCCGAGGAAGATGATAATGATACGTCAGTATGCAAAGCGGTGTTACCGAAATTCACTGGAAGAGTGGATAATTACTCACCGACATTTAATGAATGGTTGGAGATATTTGAAATGAGTATGAAGGAGAGAAAAGTTACGCAACAAAGAGCGGCAGCAAGATTCCCGCTATATCTAACAGGAGCTGCGTATCAACATTATTTAGTACTGGATACACAAACAAAAATGGACTACAAAAAACTAATAGGGGAATACCAGCAGTACTATGATGATGAGAGCTTTAAAAGCCAATATCGGATGTTACTAAATGGAATGAAAATGAATACTAGGGACGATTTAAGGAATTATATGTCTCAAGTTGAAAGATTGCTGAAGCTTAGTTCGAGAGAACAGCAATATTCGAAATACGACTTGTTTGCACATATCAGTAAAGGACTGCCGGAGGCAATTCGAACACAATTCCAAATTAAATGCGATGCGGACGATTCACTAGATAGAATGATTAGGAAAGGACTTGCAATACAGATAACAATGGAGAGTAACGCGAGAATCAATGAGAAATCGACGATTGGAAAATCAATAATAAACCGAATGCCACCTATGTTCACTAAACCTGTGAATAAACAAGTAATCAAGAAATCGGGAGAAGATCTAGTAAAGATCAAGTTGAAAGACGGCACAATAAAACAAATAAAGAGGAAAGATCTGAAATGCCAAATGTGTGGTAACAAGGGGCACACAAAGAAATTCTGCAAAAGACAGATAAATTGGATAGAGGAAGAAGACGCATACTTTGATGAAGAAGACTTAATAGAAAATGAAGAAGAACAGGAAGAGGAAGAAGTCGAATCGATGGAGATGGAAAATTTAAACTAGAAGGAGCGCCGTCTCCGACAAAACGAGCACCCGTACTGATAGTTACCGACCTACTGAAAACGAACACAATAGTAGTTGTGATCAATGGAGTAATGGTAAATGCAACAGTGGATACGGGAGCAGTAATATCTATAATAACGGATGAATGTGCCGCGAAAGTGGGTTTTCAAAGAAAAGAACTGGATAGTGAGAAAAATAGACTTATAAATGCTTCTGGAGACTATATAGATGTAAAAGGAAAATTGGAAAAGATACCAATAAGGTTAGCCAATACGACATTTTTGCAAAAGTTCACAGTAATTGACACCAAGAAAAACCATTTGCCATACGAAATAATATTGGGAAATGATTTCTTAGCTAATAACAAGTGTATTATTGATTACAACAAAAAGACAATCACAGTACAAGAGGAAGTGATAGCAACTTATGAAGACGAAGAGGTAAATGATACCATAACATTTAAGTTGACACAGGATGTCAGGATACTACCAAACAATTGGAAAATGTGTGAAATAGAAACAAGAGAAGAAATAAACATGGAGACGATGATATATAGTCAAACTGGGATAAACACAAAAAGGGTATCCATCCCATCAAGTCTGTGTACCGTCAAAGAAGGAAAAGGCTGGATCCCAGTGTTAAATGCAACGAATCATGTGGTGAATATAAATAAAGAAAAAGTAACCATAAAAGGGAAAAGAGTAAAAACTGGAAAACAAATGGTTGATAAAGTTATTAATATCATAACTAACGAAGACAATCAAACATTCCAGATCCCGGAAATTAAAGATGAAGAGTATCAACACCTTAACGAGAAAGAGAGACAAGCATTAATAGAAATTTTGAAGAAACACGATAAGATATTCAATTTTGGAGAAATAAGTGTAGGGAAAGCCATTGGTGAAACACACAAAATCATCACTACAACGGAGGAGCCGATAAGACTGCCGTGCAGGAGAGTGCCAGAAAATCTAAAAGAAAATTATAATACAATTCTGAATGAATTGATAGATAATAAGATCATAAGACCGAGCGAGAGTCCATACGCGTCACCAACGGTGTTCGTTAAACAAGGGGACAAATATAGGCTTTGTATAGACTTCAGAAAGCTGAACGATGTGACTAAAAAGGTCGCATACCCATTGCCCAGGATCGATGATATGATATACAAGGCAACTAAAAATAAATACTTTACATGCATTGATCTGTGCAAAGCCTATTGGCAAGTTCCAATGGAACCAAGAGATATAGAAAAGACGGCATTCATAACGCCATATGGTTTATTCGAATGGATGTACATGGCGTTTGGACTTTGCAATGCACCGGCAACTTTTCAACGGTACGTCACAAAAGTCCTGAAACAGGATAATAAGAAAATGGATGACGGAGTATGTGCCTACATAGATGACATACTAGTAGCAAGTAATACCATAGAAGAACATTTGGAAAAATTAGATAAAACATTAATGATTTTGTACAACGCCGGACTACGCGTAAATGGAAAAAAATGTGAAATCTTGAAGACAGAAGTAGTTTTTTTGGGAAGGCAGATCCAAAAAGGGAAAATAAAAATGAAAAACAACGCAAGAGAGATGATCCTTAATATTAAGAGTCCTAAGACTAAGAAGGACATACAAAGGATAATGGGCTTTATTAACTATTATGGGTCCTTTATACCGAACATTGCTCAAAAAACAAATAGAATTACAACATTGTTAAAAAAGTCGAAACCATTTGAATGGTCCTGGAAAGAGGAGGAACAGCTAGAGAATATAAAGAACGAACTTGCAAAAATGCCGTCACTGAACACACCAGATTATCAGGAAGAGTTCATTTTGGATTGCGATGCAAGTACAGTAGCAATAGGAGCATGTTTAGGTCAAATAAAAGATGGGGAAGAAGTTCCTATACAGTTCTTCAGCAGAAGATTAAAACCTAGTGAAGAAAATTATGGATCGACGAAATTAGAAATGCTCGCTTTAGTAGAAAGTATTAAGAAATTTCGATACTTCTTAATCGGACAAAAATTTAAGGTGAGAACAGACAATAGCGGTCTGGCGTGGTTAAAAAAGTTCTCTGGTGATAAGTCTTCGATCGTATCACGATGGATAGAATACCTGAATGAATTTAAATTCACGATAGAGCACAGGAAGGGTAATTTGCATAAGAACGCGGATTTTTGGACAGCCCTACCAGAATATCAGAGAGACATCGAAAAACAGGAAGGAGAAAAGAAAAAATTTGACTTTTTACCTCACAATGATTATAAGGAATTACCAGAAATCAATGCTGATAAGAAAGGACAGGCAATAATGCCGATCGTGATAAAGGAAGAAATCGAAGAAAGCGAAATCATCCAAAAACAAAGAACGGATATGATATTGGCGGAGATAAGGGACAAAGTTGTCAATAAGGAGAAACAGTTAAGTAAACAAGCGAACAGCTACTACCAAAGATATACATGGAAAATCAACGATAATGGACTACTGTATGCGAGTGGAAAAGTTTTAAGAATAGCAATCCCGGAATATTATAAGAGGGAGTTAGTGAAGAAGATACATGAAAAGGGTCATATTGGAATCTTACAAACAGAGCAAACATTTAATACAAGATTTATAACAACAGGTGTACGGAAAGTAGTAGAGGACGTAATTAACAAGTGCACAACATGTTTATTGAATAACAAAAGCCATTTCCCGCAACAGACAGCGCCATTAGAGAAAATTATATCAAACGCACCTAATCAGATAGTACATGTGGATTTAGAAAAATTGTCGCAGGATGACGAAGGTTATCAATACATCCTAGTAATAGTCGATAATTTTACGAAATACGCTAGGATGATCCCTCTAGACTCGACAACTGCGAAGAATGTAGCAGAAAAAATAATGAAAGAGTGGATACTGAAATTTGGACCAATGGAAGTAATAGTATCTGATCGAGGGGTGCAATTTGAAAGTAAATTGTTTGAGGAAATGGCCAAAATGTTGGAAATAATGACCGAAAAAACAACTGCATATCATCCACAAGCGAACGGCGCAGTAGAGAGATTGAATAGAATGATGATCAAATTAATAAGAGTGTTAACATCAAGAGTTGGCGGAAGAGACTGGAGGGAGGTAATAGAGATGGTAGAATACTTCTATAACACTTCAGTACATTCCACAACAGGAGTAACACCATTTAAGGCAATGTTTGGTAGAGAAGCTGCGACGCCGATATCGATGCAATACNCAGAAAAACTTAAATACTTTTCTTAAACTTCTTGAATTCACTACGTCCTTATAAAAGAAACTTATGTTTTCTTTCACTTCCTCTTCAGTTATTTCATTAGGATCATTCTTATACATTCTTATCATTGTTAAAATTTCCACTCACTTCTATACATCATATTACCCATATTGCTTGTTCTAGATATCAAACCAAACTATATTGTTTACTCCCGAGAATAATATTACTGCCTTTTTGTTCATTTTTCAATTTCTTTTCATAACTGTTCTAATTGTTCATTTATTGGAAGTCCTTTGTTATATAGATTGTATGGAGTTATCACTCCTTTGATATATATCCTTTCTCAATTGTCATTTCTGACCAGTACTTCTTTTGACTTCTTGTACTCTTTTTTATTGACCATTATTCTCACCTTTTCTCTTGTGTTCACATAGGATTTTCTTGTCTTTCAGTATTCTCCATCATGGCAGTTTCATAGGAATTGATATCATTTCTGGTGGTGTGCAATTAGTATTTTCATTTTGATATGTCATTCTTTTTCTCTGTATGTCACACTTGTTGTTGGCACTGTTGGCATGCCTATCTTTGCTGGGTAGTTCATTTTACTCTCCTGTAGCTTCTCCTAGAATTTTTCTAATAATCTAATAAGCCTTGCCTTTTCAGTTTCACAGTTACATTGTCTTTAATCTCTTTGTTGTGATGCACTCAACAGCTACTGCCAATTGGTTGTATGGCTTCAGTAGTTCTTCTAGCTCTATTTTGAGTTTCATCAAGGCTACAGTTTGTCATTCCCTTATTTGTTGGTAGTTCCTTTCTTGTATTCCTTCTTGCTATTCTTATATTTCAACCAAGAATTTTTTATCTTTGGTATCTACCATTTTCATTGTAATTTATGTGCTTTTTCATCCCCATTTTTTGATGTTGATCCTGTCTATTCTTTATTGTGTTTTCAGGGATAAGATTAGATGAGTTGATGTTAGCAGCTTGTCTTCTAGTTGTATTTCTCTTTGTGTCTTGCTGATCATATCACATATTTCAACAGATTCTGCTATGCCACTTTTCCTCATCATTTCTATGCTTTTAAAATTTTTTGAATGAGCATCTAAGGCTCTCCTTTTTGTATCTTTTCATTTGTTCTGTTATTATTTGCTGTATGTTTTTGTCTTTGATCATTTGAACTATCTTTGTGGTGCTTACTATTTTCCTGTTTATTATCTTTCTTGTTGTTATCCATGGTTGCTTCTGTAGTAGTTTTAGTTGTGTTTCCAATGTGAAACCCACATATATTTTTCATTGGTTTGTCAAAAATTGATATTTCCTTTGGGCAGATTCCTGTCTTATTAGTTATTTCCACTTTCAACATTTTTCCCATTGTGCTCTGATTGATTATTATTCTGCTTAATAGTCTCTGTATCAATTGCATTGTTTTCTGTGGTTTACTTCAAGATTGGGATTTCTCAACATGTCCTCTTAACAACCACTTTTTTGAAAGGGATTTTTAGGGGATGAGGGGATTTTAAAACCTTTTACATTTTTTCAGATTGTTTTTACTTTTCTCAAAATCAGCAGTTTTAGTTCTTTATCTTTCATTGTAAAAATCACCAGTATCCATGCTGTTGTTCTAAATCAGATACCTGGTGTATTATTTTCCTTGAAAACTAAACTCTTAAAGTCTTTTTTCACATTCCATTCAAATGCCCAGTTTATCTTGAAATTAATTTTCCAATTAATGTTTTAAAATCAT
>CABFPE010000033.1:2071090-2099524 GCA_900660155.1 Hofstenia miamia | reverse complement strand
GAATGTCTGGCAATTACAGACTATTATTTAGTGAGCTGAGAACTAACAATGAAAATGAAGTGTTAATTTTTATGAGATAGAAATTAATAAGTGAGACAAATAGGTTAGCACCATGCACTAAGTCGAGCACTAAACTGTTTCTGAAGACTTCGCTTCGGCTGGAAGCCATGTGAGTTGGTCATCTTGGAGTTACCTAAAGTATCGAATACTTGAATGAATTACTAATGTTTATATTAGTTTGTTTTCTCTTTACCTGTTTTCCCAGAATCGGGGCTGTCGTTTCTTATGTTAAACCTTCTGCAGAGTCAAATAGTTTTCTAGTATAATTACAGCCCGTGATTCTACAGTAGTTGATGGAGAATAAACTCCTTAGAAGTTCATTTATATTTATTCGGTTTGCTAAATTATTAAAAAATGCTCAGCTAAGCATTCAATGCATGTAGTGATCGAAATTCTGTTGTGAGGCGAAATTGATTTGGTGCCTTGATCTTAACATGCATCTAAGTTAAGTGTAGGCCTATGCATATGGATTTTTATAACATGCTTAGCTGGCTACCAATCTTTAATTTCTACATGTAGTAATAAATTCACAATAAGGCTAGTCAGCCAACCCTAGGAATGTTACTTATTTATTATCTTGTTTTAGATCTAAATTTTTTACAACTTAGGAGACCTATAAAGAGACCAATAATGGCCGTATTTCGTATTATATTGTATTGTTATTTATTATATCTATTTTATATGTAGGTTAGGAAGCTGCTTTAGTTTGTAGTCAGTTTATATATAGTTTCATCCTTTTTATCTCGTTGCAGCTATAGTGTCACACATTGTTATTGATTGTAACTGTTTTATATGTAGGATAGGAAGCTGTTTTAATGATTACGTAGCATTTATTTGTTCAACAGCTAGTGTCCTTGCATCTTTGCGTATTACTTATATTACTAAACCACACATTGTTGAGTGTAAGCTATTAAGTCGAATTGTGACTGGTATTTATTATCACCAAGTAGTTAGGGTACACATAATAAATATTGGCCTTGTGAGCATGAGCTGAGTTNGGAGAATAAACTCCTTCAAAGTTCATTTATATTTATTTGGTTTGCTTAATTATTAAAAAGTGCTCAGCTAAGCATTCAATGCATGTAGTGATCAAATGCTGTTGTAAGGCGAAATTGATTTGGTGCCTTGATCTTAACATGCATCTAAGTTAAGTGTATGCATATGGATTTTTATAACATGCTTAGCTGGCTACCAATCTTTAATTTCTACATGTAGTAATAAATTCACAATAAGGCTAGTCAGCCAACCCTAGGAATGTTACTTATTTATTATCTTGTTTTAGATCTAAATTTTTTACAACTTAGGAGACCTATAAAGAGACCAATAATGGCCGTATTTCGTATTATATTGTATTGTTATTTATTATATCTATTTTATATGTAGGTTAGGAAGCTGCTTTAGTTTGTAGTCAGTTTATATATAGTTTCATCCTTTTTATCTCGTTGCAGCTATAGTGTCACACATTGTTATTGATTGTAACTGTTTTATATGTAGGATAGGAAGCTGTTTTAATGATTACGTAGCATTTATTTGTTCAACAGCTAGTGTCCTTGCATCTTTGCGTATTACTTATATTACTAAACCACACATTGTTGAGTGTAAGCTATTAAGTCGAATTGTGACTGGTATTTATTATCACCAAGTAGTTAGGGTACACATAATAAATATTGGCCTTGTGAGCATGAGCTGAGTTGCTGGAATATGGAGTCCCCGGAGTGGTGGGTGGACTCTCGGTGAATGGATGCCGCTTTGGGCAGTTGCCCACTTCGATCACAATGAACTGGAGTCTATTGGAGCTACCTAAAAAGTAGTTGCTACTTGTTATACTCGTGTGGAACTTAACGTGGATTAGTTCAAGAGTAAAGTGTGTTATAGACAACAGAGCTCAAAAAGTTAGACATTACCTTGCTATCAAGAAACTGTATGGCCGTGTTACTAAATATATACTCTTAAATGCACATCTCAGCCTAGGTGATGATTCTACAAAAGCCTTGACCTTATAAAAAGCAAAAAAGAAAAGCGTCAATAAAAATATGACTCTACAAATGTATAAAATCCATAGACCACATAAGCTGATAGAAAGAAAAATGTCAAAACAATTTAACTCTACAAATGTGTAAAAACCATAGACTGTATAAACTGCAAGAAAGAAAAATGTCAAGACAATTTAACTCTACAAATGTGTAAAAACCATAGACTGAATAAACTGCAAGAAAAAAAAGCTTCAATAAAAATGTAACTCTACAAATGTGTAAAAGCCATAGACTGTATAAACTGTGAGAAAGAAAATGTCAAAATAATGTAACTTTACAAACGTGTAAAAGCCATGGACAATATAAACTGCAAGAAAGAAAAATGTTAAGGCAATATAACTCTATAAATGTGTAAAAGCCATAGAATGTAAAAACTGCAAGAAAGAAAAACATTGAAAAAAATGTAGCCCTACAAACATGCAAAAGCCATAGACCATATAAACTGCAAGAAAGAAAAATGTCAAGACAATGAAATTCTACAAATGTGTAAAAGCCATAGACTGTATAAACTGCAAGAAAATAAAGCTTCAATTAAAATGTAACTCTACAAATCTGTAAAAGCTATAGACACTATTAACATGCAAGAAAGAAAAATGTCAAAACAATATAACTCAATAAATGTGTAAAGGCCATAAAATATATAACTTAAAAGAAAAAAATGTCAAAACAATTTAACTCTACAAATGTATAAAAGCCATAGACCATATAAACTGAAAGAAAGAAAAACATCCAAAAAATGCAACTCTACAATATGTTTGAGATTGACAATAATTAGCTTTTACTATTACTTTGCTTAGTTCTCTTTAGAGTGTAAAATTCCAACACATCTCTGCCATCTGATTAAGAGTCAAAGCAAATTTTTTGCTTAAATGTATATAAAAACTATAAACTAACACATGAGAAAAACATTTCAAAAACTATTTAAATAGGCTATATTAATTAAAGGGCAGTTTTAAAAGTAATTCGACCATGCATTGAGTATATTATCTATGTCGAATAATGCTTGCATATTAATAAAAAAATTTTTATTTTTTTTTGAAGTGTTTATAGTTTTTCTTACTTTTTATGTCAATACTTAAATCATTCCATAAGATTGAACATTTAATAGAAAATGAGTCTTAACGATTATTGATGCTAAAAAGTGTTTCTTCTTTTATTGATTTTGATGTAATTATTAAGAAAACTTAATGAATTTAATTCGTGAATAAATTTGTGAATCATACATAAAGATTGATACTGAATAAAGTAACTCGGGGCCAAGATATCATATGATGATCTTAATTGCGCTATGGATTCATGTTTTTCAATATAATTAAGTGTTCTAAATGCCCAGTTAAACATTTTTGCTGATGATGAACGTTTTTGCGATGTGAGATTTTGAAAAAGAAATGCACAGTAACTAAATTGACTTAAGACAAATGAATAATTAATTCTACATGCGATAATTTTCTTACATGGCGCAAATGGTACAAATATTTAATTCCAGATGCCATCGTTTTTAATTTTTGAGAGAAAAAATTATCAAATTTTAAATCATATTGGTAAATAGTTCCATTTGACAAGGATTTTTAAATGTCATTGACATAAAGTGCGAAAGAAATGAGCCCTAATACAGTTCCTTGTGTACGCCTAGATTTGTAGTAGTATAGTCTGAGAAAATGTGATCAATTTTTACTCTTTGTCTGCGATTCTCTAAAAACTCATAATGAAATTTATTGCATCGACACTAAAACCTTCTAGCCTTAATTTTTCTTCTAAAATATCGAAATTCATTGAATTAAATGCTTTGCTTAAATCAAGTAAAGCAACCGCTGAAAACAAATTTGATTTAAATTTTGTTTAATTTTTTCTGTGATTGATAAAATTGCATCAGATGTGCTGAATTTAGGTCGAAATCCAAATTGATTATTTGATAAAATTTGATTGTAATTGATAAAGTTGTACATTTGGGCGGATAGTAGTTTTTCAAATATTTTTGAGAAGGGGTGTGTTATACTATTTGGCCTGTAGTTCATGGGGTCTAGCGGGTCTCCTTTTTTATATAACGGTGAAATATCACATTGCTTTAAAAGGGTAGGAAAGTCATTATTTATAATACTTTGATTAAATGCTACAAGCATGTATTCACCAAAAATATAATTTCTTAATTATCCTATATGATAGGTTACTGGATCCACATGATTTATTATTATCTAGCTTATTAACTACATTTCTAAGCTCATAGTAGGAAATTAAGTTGAAATGAAAGCGTTCCTTTGTGTATATCAGGTTGTTGGGATGAATTGTTTACATTTTTCCGAATTTAAAATGGAATTTGCCCATATTTTCAAAATTTCTGTTTAAAATGTTTGCGATATCCTTCTTATTCTTGTACAATTTATTATCATGTTTGACTCCTTCAATGCTTATATTTAGCCCCTTGGTTTTAGCAATGCTTTTATTAAAAAATTCCATTTTTGGTTAGAATTCTTTAGGCGTTTGCAATAATCCTTTAACTTACATTCATAATTTAATTTGCGGCTCTTTTTGATTAATTCTTACCGTGGTGTCCGATTTCGCAAGTTCAAAGAGTTTATTTTTCTTCATTACCAGGTCCTTAATCAAGTCGGAATCACGGGGTTCGTTAATCACTGGCCTTAATTTAGTGCTAATTAACTTTGTTCGCAGTGGTGCTACTTTGTTTAACGCTTTGGTGATTTCACAAGTGATGAATTTTAACATACTATTGGCATCATTAAAAGTTTAGGTTATATCAAAGGATATGTTCTTCAAGAGGTATATAACATTTTTGCTCATTAAAGTTGCTAACGTTAACGATAATTAATTTAGATATTTTAATTGGAACTTGCAACCGTATTACAACTAAATAATTAATCAAACTTCCATTTAGATCAACAGCAGCAGACGACAGGGCGAAATCTGAAATGTAACAATGCAATCAAGAGTTCCTCCTCCAGCAATGATCACCATCACCAGTTATTACGCAAATAGCGGTGACTAGTGATAGTGATTATGTTGTATTGTGCGATGCTCAACTTTGTTACTTACCTTAAGTGAATTTGTACACTGATTGCTCTTGTTATTAGAGAGAATACAGGAATTAATGCAACCTTGCCACTTTTGCTTATTATGTACCCTACATATAAATAGGCCTAAATATAAATAACTACATGATCCTGTATACATGTGAGCAACCAATGTGCCCTGCAGAAAGATGATAGTAGAAGGTCCACAGTAAATTCATATAAGCAATAACATAACCAAGAGGGTGCTCATAGACACTTCATATGTATAATAAATATTACTGTGTTTACTACCATACAAGAATTTGGATTTAAAATAAATGGTTAACCTATGGTCAGCAATCCAGCTGTTGGATGACATTAGTTATAAAAGTGACTTGAATCAATAGGAAAGCTAAATGGAGAAAAACCCCTATTCGTATATTTATCTTGAAGCTACACTTTCATAATCAGGGCGGTGACACTATTGTAGAAGCTGATAAATATTGCAGAATGATGAAGGCAGTCACAACAAAGGGCACCGCAGGGTCCCTGAATACTACTCATGTGCCTGATCTTTCATTGCAGAATCAAACCTGATACAAAAAGTAAAGATAAATTTGAATGATTTAATTTATCAACTTTTCTTTTCATTTGAGCTATTTTTATATTACACTTGTACAAACAAACAACATGTACGTGTTTCTTGTTGATTTCTTTTTTTCAATATAAAACTTGTCAGCCCATTTCTACACAATGTGTTATTAATTCAGCTTAGTGTTTCCACCCCAAATCCCATTATCTTCATGAAACTTATTTGAAAGCAATTTTGAAGTTAGTTGGCAACACCATCATGTTGAAATGTTGTTATTGATATCATTTTATTTGCTCAAAGTTGTGGTATAATGTGTAGTTTGGCTGGGACTCCATTTCTTTTGCGCTGAACTGTTTCAATTGGTCATATCATTCAGCTATAACGAAAAGCATTCATCCGCAAACCAGAGAACTAATCAATAAATATCTTTGAAATTTACCTTACAATGTGAAGTTATTTTAGAGCAGAATGGTTCACATATTAAGCATTTACTGAAAAAATAAGATAATTCCGATGTTTAGTAGTCATTATATTGTATTTTGTTTCAATTGGCCCCACATCAGATATTTTGTCCCCCTGGTGCCCCCCTAATTCAATATTGTTGGTACCCACTGTCTGCAACCCATGTGGGTATGCCCAACCTATGCCCACCCCTTGCTTGCAACCCAACTGACTTTCACAAAAAACAAAGTAAAAAGCAAGCCATGTTATATATAGAATACTTTTTGAAGAGCTAGCATTAGTTTTACTATTAAATTTCAATTTAATCATACTCAATCCACAGTAAAAAACAAAAGAGCTTTATATGCTTCTAAGCAGGAAATATAGATTAGCATCAATAATTTCTGAAAGTTGCCGATTGTAGAGGAAAATATATATTAAACAATGTATAAAATGCTTCAATTACTTGCTATTAGTGATGGAAAACTTGCAGTTATTGAGCTATTAAATCTATGTAGATATTACTTTACTTAATGGTTTAATTTGAACGTGATATCCCTTGTTAAATATATCTATAAAGTTAGACAAAATAACATTTGTGTCTTCACACGTTCCCTCAAAATTTTAAGAACAATTAAGTAGGGAGACTCCATCATCCCCCGCCAATGCAGACCTGCCTATTACTATTACAATGCATTATAAGTTCTCATTTATGGTTTCCCGCTGTACTCAGACTATCAATAACAATATAACGATCAAACGTTATCTTATGCTGTGCATTGTATTACTGATAAAAAATTGTGGTATGAGTAAGCTAATTACCTACAAATTGTTGATATTTTCGCAATATTTAGAGAGAAAGTACCCAATACATTATTGTATTCATTTAATGGTGAATTTTGGCAAGAAACCCAGTAACGACTTCGGTTTCTATCATTGATAGGTTATTAAGGAAACAATGATTTCTATTCCAAAATACACTCTTAAAAACGGCAATTTTCGGTTAGCCCCACATTATTGATTTGTATGCAAAGCAATTTGGAAAGTATCGCAGCCAGAATAGCATTTGTTGTCATGCGCACTTGGGGTTTTTACTTTTAAAGGCAAAAGAATAGCCTAACCAATAGAACATGCCTATAGACATGTTTTTGCATTAAAAGACAAAGCACTGTAGGGGAGACAGGGGCAAAGCGGGACTACGGGGCAAAAAGGGACTTTTTATTATTAGATAGAGAAATACAACAACGCTATATTGTTAACAAGCTCAGTAATTGTATACGTTATACATTTACACGAACCTACCTAATTCATTTATTGCACGTGGATTACGTTCACAGGAAGTAATTGTTTGTTTTTGTACTTTTTGATGTAATATTGCTCGTTTAAATTAATCTATATAAATATAAGAAATTTATTCGAACATTCTGGAAATAATGCAAGCATGTTGCAGATGTTCACATAAACGAACGCAAATATTTAGTATTTTTATTGAGTATGTGCCAGGCGCGTACCTTGCAATTTATAGGGGGGTCGAATTTTTCTGAAAAGGGCATTTCTATTCTTTTNAATCATGGTTCAGTAATGTAATACATATAATATAAAAAAGAAAATTTTATAACACCACGCACGTGGAATAACAAATATGGTTTACCATATGTAACTTTAATACCAAAAAGGGCAGGTCATCTAAAAAGGGGGGTCGTTCGCACCCAACGGCCTCCCCTAGGTACGCGCCTGTGTGCATTTATTATTTGATGTCGTTTGGGGTAAAACGGGACAGGAATGCCCCATTCATATTTTTGCATGCAACTCATCAATATTTGATGTGACATTATATATTCCGACATTTTTTAATCACATGTATTAAAACTGTTCATTTTAGGATAAATTAATATGGTACGCAATTATAAACGAAAGAGTTCAAGGTTCTTGGAATACCCAACATTTGGAGGAAGCCATTCAAAAATATATTTAAAGTGTAGATTTTGATAATTTCTGCACAGAATCTATGATGTTGTGAATTATCAAATCCATTTTTGGTTAGAAATAAACCCCCTACAATGCGGGGCAAGAAGGGACGCTCATCATTTATTAAAACCGCTAAGAGTATTCAGTATGTCCAGTTGAGTTAGCATTGATGTATTGTGAGGTTAGGCATGTCTTGACTCTATAGAGTTATGGTGGTAGTCAGGCAATTGCCACTAATTTTACACATCAAATACCACATATCCCTTACATGTCCCGCTCTGTCCCGGTCTTCCCTACATGTTCTTATGAAAACCATAATTTTAAAATCAACGAAAAATATTGACCATTTTCCTTTCCTCAGTCTTTATATAGTAAAATCTTTAAATTCAGCTTCAGTGCTAATAGGCAATCGGCCGTCACATTGATTCCCATCTGAAGAACCTTTAATTGTAGCAAGATTGCCATCATTTTTATGAGTTCGCAGTGAATGCCCTTCAAATGATCTAAATTGTTCTAGTTTAAACAAACGTTTCTGAGAAAGTTGAAATATTAAAAAGGAAAATTAAATAAATTACTGTGAAATCTACCTATATAAATGCCAAAGGATCAATTATCTACCTTTACAGTTCCTACAATGACTTGTAGAAGCCAGCTTATGAGAAGAAGATTTCACATCAATTGTTTGAGCATAAAAAGTGGCTATGAGTGCATCTAGAGGGGTTCTGAAAAAATTACGGTACTCAATCGTGTCCTATATAACACTCATTACAAAGAAAGAAAAGATTTTATACAGTTGAAGCAGTTCTTTGTTTTTTAGCAGACTTTGGACTTGAAAGACCTTCGGATTGCGAATTTGCAATACTGCTTAGCAGTGCCTTCGTAAGTTTCCATGGTCTACAATTCTCACCATCGGACACATTTGATGTAAATTTGGCCCTGCTGGCGTTTTTTGAGCTATCTGAATATTATATAACAATATTACTCTAATTTTAGAGATCCACAAATTAAAAAATATAATACGAATTTTAACCGTTTCCCAGGTTTCTTCTACTTAAGCGATTTCCTTTCTACGTTTTTCAGCAATTGACAAAGGCTGCTATTATTTTGTACAACCAACAAGCCAAGATGTCGGCACAAACTCGCAAAGACCTTCTTTAATGAATTCAACTACAGTATACAAGTCATATGAAAATAGCATACAGTCTTAATATTTTAATATCAAACCTTTATACGATCTTAGAACAAAATACCTATCCACATAAATTAATAAAGAAATTTATTGAAAAAGCATTAACTTAAGTAGTATAGTACGTAACCAAGTAATAACTGATGATCGGAAGCCAATGTATTGCAAGTTACCTTTTATCGCAAGAATTCTTAAATCAAAAATTAAGAAAATAAATAAAAGATTGAAGTAGCAAAGATCGTACCAATACTAACATCAAAGAAAACATGCACATTTTTTAACTACAAAGATCCTATCAACAAACAGCTGGTTTTCTTCAATATGTATAAATACCAATGTGAAGAATGTAATCATTCTTTCATCAGAGAAACAATGATCAACGAACTCTTTAGAAGGCATTTATTAAAGTGAAATATATTTGAATTAACATTAAGTAATTAAATATCATTTGAAAACATACCTCGGCAATAAATCAACTAGAAATATATACTTTGTAACCAAAATAACCAAATTCTCCAAAATGCCACCTAAAATTCTATTGGCGTCCATGCATGAATTTTGTAATGCCAAACATATTTTTATAAAAAGTTAGGTTATTTAATTTTCAAAGTGTAGTGTAATTGTTGAATATCTATGCTGAAACAAATTTTTCACACTATATTTTCATTAAAATACATATATAATAGAATAGGTTTAAAATCAAAGTTTACCCAAACTAAATATGGCAATTTCATGCTGTTTCAACTAATTATGCTTTTATAAAATTTAGTAATAATTTATCATTAGAATTATTTGAAGTATATCGCACTGAGATTTTGTTGGGGATTTAAAGCACTTCTCTTACTACTTCATTGTTGAAAAATATTAAGAATTTTTAAAAAAAAATTTTGGAATTAAATTCTCAGTAAAACTTGTAGAGGAGTGCTGGCTACATGTTGAGTCAACCCATCTAAATATTTTGAGGTTTTAAATTTCTAAATATTATATATATATATTGATTTTTAGCCTTTTAAAGTTTGTAATATTATAAATTTTTAATTAGTTCCTCTTTTTATACAATATGCCAGAAGAGTTTTGTTATGAGGCATTATTAAAACATGTCGTACATGAATAGATTCATTTCTAATTTAAATGTTAATTAAAATTATATTTTGCTTGAGAATGAGAAAAACGTAGAAGTCATTAGCAAATTGGTAAAAGGAATGTGTGCTTCAGAGTTTGCGTTATAATACTAGACGCAAAATGTTTCTAAAAGCTCAGCGTATTAACAATAGCTACGGAAAGTACACGTTTTCCAATGTAGCTGCCCATATATTTAATATTAGATCCTTAGACAATGCAAGTAGAAATGCCATACATATGTTTTACTTAAAGGAAAAGAGTACTTCTAAAGAGTATTCATGTAATTTTAGTTTCTTAGCTGGTAACAAATTGCGTTTGAAATTGTGCTTGAAAATTTGTACAACCAAAACCTTATTGTGATTGTAGTTTATAGCTGATTAATAAATCGATTTAAATGCAATTAAAATTCATAATATTATTATAAGGGATTATTCTATTAACATAAAATAGAAATTTATGCTGAAATAAACACAGATATATTAAAATAAAGAATTTGAAAAAAGGCAAAGACCCCTTCCAACATGTGTATCACATTAGTATAGGATTATTTAGCCATATTTCAAAAAAATGTAATAACTCTAAAATCACACTGTGTGAAATACTTACTTTGACAAATTTGCATTTTGAAATAACCTACAATGCATTGTTTTACAAACCGATCTAGATAATTAAAGTGATAATATATAGCACAAGCATATAATATAAAAAACCAAGTCCAAACATATAGTTGGATATTCCTGCAAACATTGAGCCTTTTGAATAGTCTAGCAACGCATTGATCAAGCTAGACATGCAATATGATTGATGGCGACAACCATCAATGTTCTTGCTGAAGCTGAGTAAATTGCACCAGAATTGTAGAGACAGTGAAAAGAAATGACTCAGCTCAAGTTCAGAAACATGAACCACCGACTTCCAGAAGAAAGCAGTGTTAATCTCTTCTTAGAAATCCGTGCAAGGAAACCTTAACCGGAAACCACATCTACTTGATTGCTTTCTCTAGAAGATGAGCTTCCCAAAATCAGTCAAGCAAAGAAGATCTAACTCCATTTTACAAAAACAATTTATTCAAATCATTAGCCTATTTAAAATGTATGAAGTTACACGTTCTTTCCCGAATTGCGCGAAACATTTTTGTGGTACAAAGATCTGCATCTACATGTTGATCGGACTGAGACTGGTGAAGCTCTAGTAAGGTCTCATGAAAAGATCAAGCTCGAGTCAGATGATATGCCAGGTACTCAAGAAAAGTTTATTGATTTCTATTTTGAAGAGCTTTTGCAATATCTCAAAATTGACTTATCCAAAATAATCACTTAATGTTCACATTGCCAAAAATGGCTAACCGGGTCAACCCGGGTTGCCACCTCAAATTGTTTCAAAATGAAAACAGGTAGCCTTTTCAGAAAATGGGACCCATTTGCAACTCTGGTGGTTAATGCTTAAGGAGTAACATTAAAGAACAATTATCATTGCCAGGTTCAATTTCTGTGACCAAGGCTAAGATGTCGTTGTATTTAATAAGTTATTTCTTGGAATTTTATCGACAACGACTATTTATTGCAAATTTGAAGTGTGCATCCTCAAAAGTATAAGCCGTTTTATCCACACTTTCAATCAGTTTTCTCCAAGTTTCCTAAGGAATTAGGAAATGCTTAAATATTGACTTATTATATTGGTGAAAGCTTTCGTATGTTATGTTGAATTTTCTTACTAAGGAGTGTTACTGGGTTTGAATAATTCATTTATCTGCTCTTCTTAAGATTTAGATTATACTAGAGCGTATGGCCCATGCAAACCAAAATCTACCACAACTATTTATTTTATATCAACAGAAAAAGTAAGTTTCTTTGAAGTTTGCCATGTTCCATGTCGTGGAGTCTTACAAAGAAACGCAAATCAGGAAGATTCTAAGAGGTATAAGAGAACGCATTCCTCTCTTCTGTGTTGATTTTGAATATCTTTATTAATTTGTGAGTTATGAAGGTTGGAGATAGAGTAGAATAAAAAACCCTAAATAAACATCTAAAGAATATGCAAAAACGTTTAATAGAATTATTAAATATAATGATTCAGTTGCTCTAAAGTTGACAAAATTCCCGCTTGGTTCTTCTGTTGTTAAACCTTTTTAGCATTTCTTCCAAATAAAAAGTTCCGCTTGGTAAATATGAACATAATGGGTGTGAGAAGTTTTTTGCAAGTGATGATAAATTTTATCATCGCTTTGTAAGCTTTTATCAAAAGAAATTGCATGTGACAGGCGCAATCAATTTTTTTATCAAAATGTGTTCTCAAGATTTCATTAGATTAAGACTAGTACTGTCAATCTTGTTAATGTTAATTCTGCAGGATACAATGTTTTCTTTAGATTTAGCTTCTTAGAGAGTGAAAGGTTCCAACGGCAGTAGCAATATTATACAGCTTAAACTGTTTCACCCGCAAATAAGGCACGGTGATCAGTCCCTGTTAAAGCTGTGGACAAAAAACGTGTTTCACATCATCCACAACTGGATGCACGGAGGAATGATAAATATCACTTAATATAAACCATATTATATTTCACGATATTTATTATAATATTTTCAAGCAAATATCATGATATATATATATATATATATATATATATATATATATATTGTAATTGCCAAATGGGATAGGACACGCAAAACAGAACCGTCAATCGAAACCGAATATTTCTTTTATAGTTTTTGTATGTGTTTTTTTAACCATTGTCAGATTGGTCAATTCAAGACTATTCCGACGCTATCTTTGGATTTTATCAGTTGACAATAATGGACGAGATACCGTTTGTCAAACATGAGCTCTCCCCTGCTGAAAAAATTCTAATTATGCGAGACCATCAGTATTTCATTAAAGAAAAGCATGAAGGAAGGGCAGGATCTCAAAGACCAGTACAGAAGCGTATAGCTGAAGCGCTAGACTTCTCAACAAATACTGCTGCTAGGTCTATTGCTCAGTGGAACAAGAATAAGGATTCATCATTTTCAGATGAACCGGTCGTCAGAGGGAAACCCCCTGTATGCTACTCTGCCATTCTAACTACCTTTCTACGCCAAACTTTAAAGGCATTATTCGAAACATTCAATGCTTATCGCTTCTAAATTAAATGTAGTTTCTAAAATATATCGATGGTTCAGCAAATTCGAAATTTTATACTTTTGACAACTGTTTAACCGGTGTCAGATCCCAGATGGCGAGGACAATAATATGTTCGACGAACGGTAAATAGCGAATAACAGTAAACTACTGTGTTGTACAGTAAATTTCTGCGTAAAACCGATTTTTGGTATTTTTTAATATACTAATCGTTTGAAAAGTGAAATGTGATATTAAAAGTTGATTAGTTTCGGTTGGAACTTTTTGAAATATCTTTCATTAAAATTGTCTTCCGATAATATATTTACTGTTCGCCTTAAGGATACAAAACAATTTTATTACCAATATCTGAACTCAGCCATCAAAACAAAACGGCAGCTATTTTTGATGTTGTCGCAAAAGTATTTGACAAAAAGGTTTCATAAAATACTAATTTTGCTAATATATACATAATTAGAAATATTAAAAACATCAAGGTTTATTTAATAAATAATAAATTGAAATATTTCTGGAATATTATGATATTACCCATTGCTAACTGGCGGGTGCTGGGGCGTGATGTGACTTTAATACTAGATTATAAATGTTGAGGATGCACGTATATTTAACAAAGTGAATGAGCAAACAATTAAATATATGGTATAATTCGAATTGGGGCTTGCCTAGGCTACCCGTCTCGGACTTTGAATGCTGGGCTCGAAATATATGATTCTAATTGAATATTGGTGTTAAAGTGTCAATATAATATTCATGGAGCTCAAAGATATTACAATTTCACTCCGAATTTGGATTATGAGTTATGTAGAACAATATAATTTATTATTATTATTATTATTATTATTATTATTAGCATTGTCGTGTTTCAGCTTCTCTTAAACTTTAAGAGTTGAAATTTTTATGGGGATATCTGATGAAAATGATGCAAGAGAATATATCTTTAGTAAAGCAAAAACGGTTATATGCCAATTATTCGCAAAATTTGATAAAGAATCTGCTGCAGAAGCTTTACTCTTGTTGTTCAAAAAAGCTTGCAAAGATGACGAAATTGGCGCAAACTTTGATTCAAATTCAAATTTAATGTGTACAGCATCAACAAATACTACACCTGCCAAAATTACAACTGAAAATCCTCCAACAGGTTTTAATATAGGTCTCTCCCCTACACCTGAGTTTAGGAAAAGTAATGTTAAAGAAATTCCAGCAAACACTACCTTACTTTGTATTGGAAACTCTATTCTTAAATATGTGGACACTAGTCACTTTCTAAGAAATGAAAATTGTTGTTTCCATTCCTATCCAGGTAAGAACACTAATAAATTAATTGAAACTGTCAGTAGTTACAACGCTAAAAAGATTGATTCTGTGATCATTAATACTGGCATAATTGATGCATTAGAGGCTATTGATTCTAAGTCTGATGAGTCAGAAAAATTCTGTGTAAAAATTAAGAAACTTATTGCAATTGTTAAGGAGAAGTTCTCTCCTAAAAAGATCTTACTTATTGAATCCACCCCAATCTTAAAAGAAGCACACATTGATAAGAATAAATGTTTTTTACTTCAACAGAGTTCTTGAAGAGGTTGCAGGGAGTACTGAGGGATGCTCTGTAATACGAGTTTTCAAAAAATTCCTAACTGAAAACTCCTCATCAGAAATTAACCCACGTCTGATAGCACGAGATGGTATACACTTATCTAGGAGAGGACTTGCTACAATGATTGTTGAAATCAAAAAGTCTTTCAACCACTATATTCCTACAAGAGCAGTTACAAAACCAAATTATGCATCAAAGAATTTTGTCTGAACCTCCCACAGAAATGAGGCTAAACAATATGATCCGAAGTTATCTTACAGTGATGCTGTTAAAGGAAATGAAATGAAAAGCCTTTTAAAAGAACTTCTGGATCTATTAAGATGGAGCACACATCACGGTTAGTTTTTTACTTGTATTTTAATATTGTACATATATTTCGCCTCTTATTTGACTTAATAACATCCCTCATAATGATAAAATTACTACTATCAGGTAATATACACATAAATCCCGGTCCTACAGTTCATGACAGCTGTCATCTAGTATCAGTAAGCAGTAAATACAAGGAGCACGTGAAGATAGCCTACTTAAACACACGAAGCATAATGGCACACAGGGATGAAATAAAAGAGATTTTTGAGACTTTAGATGATAGAACCTTATTTGCTTTCACTGAAACCTGGTTGAACATGGCCCCTACTTTTCTAATGCAATTCAAAAGTAACAAGTTTGATATATTTAGAAAAGACCGTGGCACCAGAGGTGGTGGCCTAATGTTTATTATTCCTAAGTCAATGCGCCCTCACAGAATGGAAAATCTGGAATTTGAACATGAGCATTTTGAAAGCCTCTGGGTTAAAATCTACCTATGTGAAAATCGTAAATTTTCATCATTATTAAATGTCACATACTGCCCAAAAAAGAACTACTGCCGCAATTTTATCGACATTAAAACCTCGGAAATACAGAATGCAATGGAGCTAGTAAAGAATGTTACAATTATTGGGGATTTTAACATCAATTACTTTTCTGATTCTGAAAAACCGTACATTGATAAGCTATGCAGTGAAACCAACCTAGACGCAATTAATACCATCATCCCTACCCGCAAAAAGTCGTTAATTGATTATCTCATCACTAGTAATGTAGACAAATTTATAGACACAGTTGTATTTGACTCCTACTCTGACCACAATCTCTGTTTATACATCATGAATCAATTGGGTGGCAAGACAACACGGAAATGTGTTTATTCCCGCAGTTTTAAAAACTTCAATGAGAATTACTTTGTTCAATTGCTCAATAACATTTCCTGGGAATATATATACACCTTAAGTAATCCAAATAAAGTTTTTCATTTCTTTATACAAGAAATACATTCCTGCCTAGAAAAAACAGCTCCCTATCAGAAAAAGTATGTTAAAAGAGAAGTGTGCACAGTCTCTTATGATAGAAAAACTAGACTACTTGAAGCAGAAAAGGAAAAAGCTTTACATCTATTAAATGTTGACTCTTCACATATCAATATTGGATATTATAGAGAAATCAAAGAAGAATTGCGAAAACACAAAATTGAACAAAGAAAAAAAGCCAGAAGTTGTTTTTATGAAAAGCTAAGGCAAGCAAAAAATCAGTGGATGTTCATCAACAAATTTTTAAATAAAGATAAAGGGGTTTCCCATGAAATTAAGGAATTGGACATTGACGGAAGTTTAAGTAGCAACACAAGTGAAATTGTTAATCACTTAAATTCTCTATTCAAGGATCTGGGAAGTTACAAGGGAAAAGTGCTTCCATATGAAAGTAAAATTGCAAAAACGTCATCAACTTTTAGCTTCCATTATATAAATATGCAGGAATTATGAAAAGTTGTGTCTACAATGGACTCTAATACCTCCTGTGGAAGTAGTAAAGTGCCAATATTTATTATTATTATTATTATTATATTTTGAGCAGCACCTTTTATTTGCATGTAACTATGTCATACATACATCAGAATTCCCTGCAGTTCTAAAGAAAGCGGACATTACCCCAATCTTTAAGAAAGGCGATCCAACATCTGGTGCAAATTACCGACCTATATCCATCACCAACCCCTTTTCGAAAATTTTGGAAAAATTACTATGCAGGCAAATTAACAAATATTTGAAGGATAATAACTTTTTGTCCCCATATCAGTACGGTTTTAGAGAAGGTTCTAGTACTTCTGATGCGATCCTAAATCTAACAGAAACAACAAGATACTTCCTAAATGAGAACATAACAAGTAGTATTGCTTTACTTGACTTAAGTAAAGCATTTGACAGTTTGGATTTTGAAATTTTACTAAATAAATTAACCAGTTATGGCTTTAGCGTAACTTCAAAAAATTTAATTAATAGTTTTTTAAGTAAACGGGAACAACGAGTTAAAATAGGTAACACATACTCAAATTATCTAGTCACCAACAGAGGTGTACCACAGGGTACAGTGCTTGGACCAATTCTTTTTACTATATATGTCAATGATATATCTAATCACATCAAAGATATTGAAATTTTGCAATATGCTGATGACACCTGTATTATAAGCAGGGATAGGAATCCATATTTAGCAACAAGGAAACTAGAGCACAAAATCCAAGAAGTCCAAAAATACTTTAATCAAAATAAACTAAGCATGAACAACAGCAAGACGCAATTCATTGTATTCACTCCAAGTAAATTAAAGAACGTTGCTAAGTCCATAACACTAAATGTTTCGGAAGAACAGCAACCAATTGCACAGGCCACCGCAGTCAATTATCTAGGAGTAGAATTAGATAAAAATCTTGAGTTCCAGAACTGCATAAACAGCAAGATTAAAAAAATGAGTATGGGTGTGCAATGCCTACGAGAGCTTAGAAGCTTCACAAGGAGCAAGCAGCTAGTTCTATCTCTTGTAATGAGCCACTTTATGTATGTATGTACAATCTTGACCAGCTTAAATACACGAAATCAGCAAGGAATCAATAAAGCATTTAACTGGTCAATTTCAACAATGTTCAGAGTCAGTAAACAGCAAACAGGTAAAAAACTACTTAACTTAAAATTGTTATCTCCTGTTTATTACATCAAATATGCTGCTTTGATACACATGCACAAACTTATTTATAATTCGGAAAATACTTTAAATTTCCTAAAAAAATGGTTCAATTTCAACTATAGATCAAAAATTTGCATTAATAACATCAAAGTGAACTCGACAGCATGGAATAATTCGTTCTTGTCATGTACCATTCGGTCATGGAACAAACTACCACTTAACATCAGGTCAACTACAAAAATAGGAACATTTAAGAAGATATTAAAGCAAAATTTACTAGCTAATCAATTTAAGTATGGAACATCTAAGCAGTTAAACTCATGGCGAAATATATAGGCAGTTTTATTTTAATTTGTTGTGTGAATCTTTTTAATTATTTTATTTTTGTAAATTAGCTTTGTTCGTTCATTGTATTTTTACCTGTATATATTTAAAATCTTGTAAATATTTGTATATATGTATTGTATATATTGTACAGAATTTGCAATTTGTAAATATATATAAAGGTAATTGTACAAGCGAGCAATAAAGAGCTATTAAAGGTTAATACACGATTTGGACCAATTTCTGTCACTTTCTAACGATCAAGAGCGACATTTTTGTTGAAACTAGTGTAGAGTCGCTCGGGGAAATTTAGTGCTATTTATATCTTTTTATTTCAATCTACATCAATTCTATTTAAAAGGTCCTCTTACGTGCCTTTTTAGAGATTAGTTTTGTTGCTATCAGTTGTGTGTCCCCTCGTCGGTGCTTTGTTTTGCTCAAATTTAATTTACGAGGGAAAATTATTGCAGACATGTTAAACCACGTTGAATATTGATTAGTGTAAACAAATGTAGGTAAACATTTGAGGATTTGTATAAAAATTTTAAACACTGTATTTAATTTAAAAATGCACTTTAAGATACCCCCAAGAACCATGTGATGAATCTAAAATCAATTTCATTTGTTTTAACAACAAGATTAAGTAAAAAAATACAAAACTAGCCTGCATTATAGAATATAAGATTTATAGGCAATGTACTAAGGTTTTTTGTTTCTAATTTAATGTAGGATAAATAAAAAGTTGAATTTAACTCAACATGTTGCTTCTTACTTGAATGATGATTTAGTAGCATACAAATTTTAATGTTAAAAGGTAGGAATTTATATAATATATTCAAATGTGTATCAATCTAATCATCGTGCACTTTCAATCTATTCATTTCTACAGTTTGAGTATTATATTCATGAGCGCTAATTAAATGCCCATTTAAATATTTTCACAAAAACTTCACTTCTCTATTTTCATATGAATGCATCTATACAATTATTCAGCATTGTTTAATGTCTTCATGCAAAAATTCTTGATAACAAAATATATTTGGTATGATCTGAAATTTTTAAAAAATATTGCTTAAGAACAGTCCATTATCCCACACAATTTTCACGCTTATTATTCTGATTTTCTGCCCTGGTAATTTTCAGTGACCTTGTCAGATACAACTGTAACATTTTTCATAATTATTTTATCTGTGTTTTCTCTAATTGAAAAAATTTGAATCAATAAGACAATCTAAATTTGCTATGTACTAATAGCATTCACAGATACACTCAAAATTTTAATTTTGGAAAGGCCCATCTGATCTTTTGCATTCAAACTAAGACACCAAATTATTTGTAACAAATTTTTATTAATGACATCATAAAGAACCATATACACTTTTGAATGATTACCAAGGACATTAGGGATCATCGACTAATTTGTCGGACTAATTTTCACGTACTTACAAAAATTCAGTAATTCAATGCTGCCTTGCTGATATATTAAACTTACATCACTGGTTTTAGTAAATTTTATCTCTCACACATGCATAAAGACTCTATAAAGAAGCAACAAAGTGCCTCACAACAGCACAAACAACTTTTGGTTTTAAAAACGTGCGTGTGAGTCACTTGAAATTCTACAATAGTCCTGCAGTTTCATTAATGCATGAAACTCATGAAATGCCATCCAATGAGATATTTGAATAATTTCTCTCATTCCTAAGTTATTGCAAGGACTATAGATAATGATACGTTATTGAAAAAATATTTTCATAGGCAACATGTTAATATGCATCTGTATATATTTGTATTTATATGCGCTTGTGTGTATCATAGAAAATTTGTAGTTTTTGAACAGACCACAATATTTCTTTAACCATGCTAAGAAGAAAGCAATTATCAACACCAGCTTGTCGCTTTCCTGAACAGTTAAATATTGGTAGCTACACAACCAGTTAAGTGTCAGTAAATATAATGTAGATAATTCTGTGGTGACGCTTTAAGCAAATTAAAAGGCGCAACCCCAGGTTAAACTAAATGCAGTTTAAAATAAAAATGATTATTCATTTTTTCACTTCGAAGCTGTTGGCTTAAAATGGTAATAATTGGAACCGTGTTCAGAAAAATTCTGAAATTTATCAGTAATTTGTTTGAACATTTTCAATTCTGCCTTTGCTGCTATTTAATCAATTTCATTTGGATATAATTAATGAATCCTATTTCTATAACAGAGTTGTTCGTATATCATTGTCAAAAAATTTTTAAATATAATAGAAGATAGTTTCAAATTTGTATTATTCGTTGAGGAATATCAATCAACAAACTTCTACAACTATTCGCAGAGTCTACCACATTAAATATGCTTCTTAAACAGATAAATCCGCCTATTTTAATAATGTCAGCAACCCTACCAACCCTAAGTGAGATAATTGAAACATTTTTTACAATCGTATATTGCCAGATATTTCCCATAATTGGTAATACAACAATTTGTGAGATTATAATAAGCTTTCTGCTTTGTTTTAACATGTAGAACTTAAATCAAAAACTAAGTTTCATACTTTACATTTCTAAGTTGAATTAAACAGAAATTCAAGCAAATTAACACATAGCTCTGGTAAAAAAATGAGAAACAATTTTTTTTCAACAAAAACAGGCACAGTAACAACATTTATATCAAACAATGGCAAATAAAGTTTTCTATGCGCTTATGCAAAACAATTAGACAACATTGCCTCCGCAGCAAATACATTTCAAAAATCTATCCCTAATTGAGTCCATCAAATTCTTCTGCATTCTTGAGGTAGTTTTTTCTTTGTACTCCAGAAAATACTCCTTCAGGTTTTGCATATTTCTTGGATTTTCGTTCCTAAACCAATCATTTTCTATAGGGAAAGGTCCGATGAGTTTGCAGGTCATTGCAAACTTTGCAGATTTTTTCGGAAGAAATTTTGGGCATGACTTAAACTAAGGGGGTCGGCTCATCTTGCTGAAAAAAGCCATCCAGTCCGATAATATCGGTTCGCAAATGGGATAAAATCTGCTAAAACATCAGTATACTTTTAACTGTCTACAGTACTCCTTCCACAAATTTCAGGTAAAAACCTTTGTAACACAAAGCACCCCAAACCATTCTTTTTGGGAAAATTTTGGAGATGGTTTAAAAGGCGTTTTGACTCTCGTAGATCAATGAGAAATGTTATTTCGATGCAGCTTGAACATGGACTATTCGGTTAAAATTTCTGAAACATCCATCCAGCGACTTTGTTTCACAGACGCTAACCCGGACCTCTTTCTGTTGATGTGTCAATAGTCGCACTTTTTTCTCACGCTTTTTACAGATCCGGGCCCTTGAAAGTGCTCGGTACACTATCGATGTTGAGACAACTTTGTTATGGGTTTTTGAAACTTTGAGTTTAAATGGGGTTTCTAAAGCAATTTTGACAAAATTTTTCCATTCATTTCTAGTGAATTTGGGGGGTCGCCAACTTCCTTTCTTTGTTTTTAGTGTGTTCATTTCAGTCAGCTTTTTGAAGTTTCTGAGTAAGGTTTTGCGATCTGTGGTTCCAGTAGAGTAAAGATATAGCAGAACATTTTTTGCATCTTGCTGAAAGATGTCTAGTGAAAATGAATAAAGTACCTGGCCACATCTGGTGCGTTTTCGGGTACTGTCATTGATTGTGCGGGATCGCCTAAATGTGTTTGTCAAGGATTTTGTATTTGAAAATTTTTTCTCATTTTTTTGCCGGTGCTATTGTGTATGTCCATGAAACCAATTTAAATAAAAGTGTATTTAGACCAAGCGCGGGTCCACAATTTTCGTTAAACAGGGCCGTGTGCAATACGTAATTTTTTTTAATACATGCATTATCTATTTTGAACGCAATTAGAAACGTGTTATAAAGACTCATTTTTTGGAAATCTTATTGAAGACAAAAAATATAGAGTCCGAAGAAAATAATTTAATTTGCAGTCTAGAGGGGAGCGAGTGCCTAGTGAACATAGTTAACTGATACGTTAATTTGGTTAATTTTTGTTTTAACAGTGATTAAATGCAATAATAATGATTTATATAGAACTCTTGTGTTTAATTTGCTTGCACTTATGTTTAATTTGCTTGAATAATTCAGCTGAGAAAAAGTACACTTTTAAGCGTGTTAACAAATTTAGTAAACATAGAATAAGAAACTATGCATTAATACATGGAGCAGCACAATAAACATTTAATAAATAATTAATTAGAAGGTGGGAGGGCGGAGTAGATTCTTAATATTTTGAGTCTAAGACATTGGAATGCGGTTAAAATATTCTAATTGAAATTGAACATTTTGATCTTTGAATTAAAAAAAAGAAAGTTAAGTGTAGCCAAGTGGTGGCACAAAAACTAACAATAGTGGTTTAATTTTATTTAATCAACTGTCCTTTTTAATGAAATTATTATTCCCAACACATCATGAGATGTTTAAATAGTGAATGAGTTTAGTAATTTGTGGCATTTTTCAACCCCTTCCGGGAGGCATTTTATTAGAAATATGCTATTTATTTTGCATTTATTGGGATTTTGAAATAGCCAAAATCACTTTTCAATTTTTAAATTACGTCTATTATGTTGTCTGTTTTAAACAAGAATTTACATGTTTTCTTGTCAAACATTTGCTTGTGTAAAATATTGGAGTATATTGGTGCATGCGGTGGGAACAAGTTTACATATTCCTTGAGAATTATTTAAAAAAAACATTCTGCCTATCAAAATTTCATGCAAAGAACAAACATTTTCAAATAAAGCATCTAGTAGAATTACCATCCTATGTGGAGATTAAACCCAGAGCCTAATTTGATATGGGAAATTTTAGCTAAATAAAATTTATATTTGGGAAGAACCAAACAATGTGCAAAATTTAAGGTGGTAAAGCATTGATGCATTTCGAATATATGTTTAAGACAACAATTTTTCTTCAAAAGAACATCTTTTTGTTGATTTTGATACATAATTTACAAAGAAATAATATACAGCATATTGGCCGCTTCAGCGATTTTTTATGCTTACCGTCTCGACTGCTAAAGGTATGCTCCCATGCAAAATTTTTTAGAAATCTGAATAGCAGTTTCCGGAGATCCTAGATACAATGCAAATACAAACACACATACAAATCTGGTTATTCTATTAACAAACAGAACTTGTATTTGGTATGTTTTGACATAAATTATTTAGCTTGTCAGACATCATCATGAATTATTTTAAATTTTTTCATAGGCTCTTGGATTATATCACAGTTGTTTTTAAATTGGCTGAATACTTTTATATACAAAATGAATTTTGCTCTTCATTATATGCTTAAGAGAAGAATGGAAGTAATACATATGATTTCATAAACTTGTTATAAAATGTATAATACTTATTTGTTCATAAATTCATTTAAAAAATGATTTAACAAAATTTATAACTTTCTATTACTCTTGCAACAAAATCTGGAAAACGTTATATTTTGCTTGCACACTGTACAAGAAATTTCTAGAATATATCATAAGCAAATCTTTTCCAAAACAGTTCTTTATTGATTTGACGTGAGCCTACTTCTGGATTGCGTTTGCCGTTCATTGCTTTATAAATCATGGGTGTGCGTTTTAGACTATTAGGTGCTTCTCTAATGAAATGGTACAATGGTGTTTCAGACTGTTCCACCGTAGAAACCAGAAAAAAGGGCAATAATATTAAAGTCAAAACTCTAAAAAAAGTTGTTAGATGTTGATAAAATTACTACAAATTCTGATATATTGCATGCACATACGCAAATAAGGAAAAAATTTTTGTTATGTATTTAAAGTAACTTTTTGAAAGACGCATAACTACTAGGGTATAAAATATATTTATATCTTAACGACGAAAATTAACAAAATAACTCTTACATTTTTAGCTCTTTAGATTGTAAAAATTGATTAAAAAAATATGAACAAAATTGACATAAAAAGATAAACAAATACAGAAATATGCATGAATGTTCCATTAACCTTAGCAATTGATTCAATGATAATATCTGAATTGAATTGATGTCCATACAAATTGCTAAAATGAACATTTTAAGAGAAAAAACAAAAAATGTATATTAATCGAACTCAACGGTCGGTCTTAAACGTGTAATAAATCAATAATACAAAGCCTTAAGGAGGGAGATTTCTTATATTATTCTATCTTTGGTTTAAAAATATGTTTTAAGTTTATTTTTGACTGATGCAAAGCGTAGCTGCAGATTGAATTAAGAGTGGTCTTTTCTACAACTGAAAAAACAAAAATAACTTATATATGCAAGGATATTTTCATTGAATTTTTTTAATAGAATTGCATTAGTATTATGTATATTTCAACTAAAAATATTTACTCTAACTTAGTTACAGAATATTAGAATTAATACTATGGAGTTTTGTATCCAGGATGCCAAAAGGAAGGGGGGCACAGTGGCCCAACAGGGAGGGCCATGGCCCCCTGGCCCTCCCCTAGCCACGGCCCTTTATATATATATATATATATATACAAATATATAAATATATGAATATATATATATATAAATATATGAATATATATATATATATATAAATATATGAATATATATATATATAAATATATGAATATATATATATATATACAAATATATAAATATATGAATATATATATAAATATATGAATATATATATATACAAATATGTAAATATATGAATATATATATATATATAAATATATGAATATATATATATACAAATATATAAATATATGAATATATATATATAAATATATGAATATATATATATATATATATAAATATATGAATATATATATGAACTACTTCTTTTTCCTTTTCAATAATCATGTATAAATAGGCTAAGCATTTATGTTGCTAAAAGAAACTGTCCACCCTAATCTGGAACTAATTTTAATGTTAGAATAGGTTTTCAGATCAATATAAAGCATTGCTAATTAGGAGGAAGCTGAGTAAACTGTAAATTCTTAATCGAATCCATGAGTTTGTCGGTTTGATATTTTTTCTATATTATATTATTTCAACATTAAATTTTGTATTCGTAGTTTTAGACGAACTATTCATTTATGCGAATGCACTTAATAAGAAATTCTATTCTACTTTATTCAAGTCTGTTCTAAGTGTATGCTCAAGGGTGACGACATTACAAATATACATACATTCATTAAAGTAATGAAATAGTTTAAATGCATAAAACAACTGTTATTGTTAACACTTGCCAATGATTGAATGAGGTCATTTTCATGAATTCAACCTCATTATTACAAAATGTTTCAAATGCTTTGTTATTATTTCCTAATTATTTTTACATTATTACAAAATGTCTTAGGGGCATGGTAATAATTCTCTAATTGTTTTTACATGCATGATATACGTCTTTAGATTAAAATTCAAGAATGACCCCGAAACTCATAATAAGAAATTTAAATTTTTTTCTAAAAGTTATATATGTAATTTGAAATTCGACTTAATGATGTATGAACAAGCAAACCAAAATGAATATACGGTAAATTCGTTTGTATGCATGCGTATGCTAGTGTATACATATAGGTAGATACCATGAGCTCGCCATAGCTACACGTATTTACATCTCTCGTAAATCTGTAAAACAGTATAGACACATTCTAGTAATTTCAAAAAGTGCCTTAGAAGTAATTAATTAACTTTTAATAAATGTTGTTAACTTAGCGGTGTACTCAGACACAAGTTGCTTCAAACGCAAATTAATTGCTCTTACTTAACTTGTTTTCAATTAGCAGCTATAATTATACACTTATTATTTAAAGGTCTTAGAAAGCATTTACTGCTTAGGTTAAGAGAAGTTCTTTACTCAGTTCCGTAGTTTATAACAGAAACTGATATATTGATCAAATCAGTTCATTATAGTGCATTTATTTTCACATCTAATTGGGAATAGTAACAGAACAGACCTACTTAATTGCATCGTCATAAATGTTTCCAAGAGAAATAATAACGAAATTTCCAATGGACTGCCAAAAGTTCCAACTTAATTAGAAAATACATAGTATTAATTTTTGTAGTCTTTCCACTAGTTTTTTAAATCTATATACTCATTAAATTCTCAATGTTTTTTATTAGTTATAAGATTTGCTCAACAAAGCGCCTTTGTGCCAAAAAATTTCCCTAAACAGAATGCATTCGGCTTTTGGTTACAAATTATTCAACTGAAAGGCCTCCATGTTTTATTCTAAGTAGAACACATAGGGGTTTGGTCACGCGATAGTTATCATTTAGAGTGAAAAATTAACATTGAAGCAATGATCTTATTAATTATATATATATATATATATATATATATGTGTGTGTGTGTGTAGTGGTCTGGAAAAAGCGCGGAATTGTCGCAAAATGCAATTTTTATATAAACGTAAAAATAGTTAAACTTTGAGTTAAAATTTATTCCCTTACGTATCATGTGCATAAAGGTTTTCTACATTGCATAAATGTTGTTTCAGATGATTATAATTTAAAACATTCTGCATTGTAGGAAGAATAATTTTATAGCGTGAAATATAACATTTTATTGAATTATTATACATATTTATATGCGCCTAAAGCTTTAATTAGAATTATATATAAAACTAACTCTTTCACTGCGAAATTCGACTTCAGTCCACATCTCTGAAAAAACTTCTAATAAAATTTCCAAAATCTGGTTTAATTCAATGTAATTCAGTACAGTATAATAAAGTGTTTTTTTAAGAAAAAATTGATTTTCATTTTTTTGTGTCAAAATGACATTTTTTGAGAATTTATGAAAATTCATGAAACGCAACGAAAGGGTTAATGAATTATTGGGGAATAATGTAGAATCTATGCCTGGTAACAGGGCCATTGAAATTCGGTTACCATGTAAAATCAATTATTTTCTTAATTTTTAATCAAATTATTATTTCAACTATGTCAATATTTGGAAATAGGATTGTGTATTAACCCTAAATGAATATAACATTTATCATACAAGTATTTAATAATAGAACAGTAAGTTATGATGTAAAAATTATATACTGGTAAAAGTGATGTTAACTTTTTGAAATTCGTTACCGACTAGTTTTGTGTTCATAGATTAAAGAATAACGAATTTCTCCAAAAAAAATTCTGTCTCATTGATGAACCTACTAACGAGCCACACATGAAACACTTCAATAAAAATTAAATCATTATTGACAGAGTAGCATCCATTTTAACAGTGAAAATGAAATTCCAATACTGCTTGACCAGCACTATAGAACCATATTTCTTAAAAAATTATATCAAGTATATGGATTTTAATATGGGACGCTACATATTCTTCTCAATAAAGCGCCTCTCAACCCTGGATTTTAATCATGATGAATCATATGCCATTTTGACTTTTAAATGTGTTTATTTCTGCTAACATGATTAATAAATACTAAGTTAATTACTATATTAATTTTATCTGTAAATCATGAAAATATTCTTAAATATTTAAAAAAATTCTTAAAAAATCCCTATAATTATATATACAAAGCGCTTCTATAAATTTTAACCTCGACAAAGCGCCTCCTATAAGTACGTTAAATTATAAATCAAAAATTGCTTAAATTTCACGTCTTCAGCTATATTTCGTTACATAGCACTTCAAAGAGTTTACATAATGTAATGAATTTTAATAAATATATCTAATAAAAATACTACATAACAAATATACAAGAAAAAATGAAAACATTTAGGTGCCTTAATTACATCTTAGCAACAATTCAGGAAAACTTGAAACAACTAACAAAAGCTTTCTAAAACTTCGACGTAGTACTTTGACCTAATCTAAGCTCACTTTTATCAACCAATCTTGAAAACCTCATCCACTTGAGCCACAGAATGGTTACTTTTGTATATTTAGCTTAAGCAAACTAATCCCAAGAAGTTATTTTTAAAGTTTTGTGTAAAATAGGCAACTCATTACAAATTAAGTAGTACTTATTCAACATAATCTAA
>CABFPE010000033.1:2051843-2070090 GCA_900660155.1 Hofstenia miamia | reverse complement strand
TTCAAATTACTTCCGCACTTAATTAAATTCAATGTATTACGATAAACCATTCACATTTCACAATTTTAAAAGCAGATATTGTATGAGTAATTGTATAAAATTGGAAAACGGGTATTCAAAATTGGATCTGTGGAGTGCAAGAAATGACAACCTTAATTTTAGCAGCACAAATGAAAATATTATTTTTGAAAACAAATTTAAAAATATTGTAAGTTAATGTTCTTAAATGTATTTTCAGGGTCTATTTTGAAAACTTTGCAGATTTTTGTTACTCAAGTTGATCATGATAACTGTATGTCCCTACCGCGTCGCAAGCCTCTGGATTTGTTTAGGAGCAAGCTATAATATCTGAATAGAAACAAAATTTCAATAATATTTTTATGATTTTATTTTTTTCACACTTCTGAACAATAATAAGCAATCTAAATTTAACAAATTTCTCGCCATCAGAAAGTAAATCGTAACCTAACATCTCAAATTTAGCCATAAAACATTTGAACAATTTAAATTTTTCTCGAAAAATTATTCAACAATCATTGAGATGAATTATTTTTTCAGTGTGTACAATAAAAATAATTTACTCTAGGCCCCATTATTATCTTTTCTTTTCAGCATTATCTTGTTAGGATATTAAATTTGATTGTATTTTAAGGAAATAATTATACAAATAATTTTCAATAAGAAATTGAATGACATCTTTAGAGATATAGTTGGTTTCAAGGTTATTGTTTATTATCTGACTTCAAAGCGGAAGCAAATCAATGCATTGTCATTGAGTAATTCAAAAAAACATACAACGAATTCAAATTGAAAAGGTGATCGCAAAAATATCTAACAATCAAAAATTTTTTACTTTTTATTTTCTATGAATTTTATGGTTTTCCTAAAAAAATTAAGCGTTCATAGCACTCGAACAAATGAAGCTAATTAAGATCTGTCATCAGCCTTAGTTCGCGTGCTAACATTTGATTTTGTGCACAGCACGCCCGGAAAGGATTACTTTTTTCAATAAAAAGTTAGGAATCTTTTGAAGTACTTCAGCCAAAGCAATACAGTTTTGTAAAATTTCGAATAGTTTTTTCGAGCACGTTCACCAATAATTGTGGAAATACCTCAGGAATTCCGAATGTAATTACAGACTTGGAGAAAATTGCTTGAAAATTTGGAAAAACAGTTTGTCCTTTATAAAGGACAGTTTAAGGTTAGTATTAAGAAAGATAGAAAATCTATTGAGGAATTACGTTATAAAAATTTTCCAACTGTACTTTGAACTTCAGAAGTTTAAGTGAAAAGGAAAATTGAGAATTTGCGAGGTCTCTAGTGAATTTGAGTGCCTTCCATTTGATATTATGGAATATATATAATGATTTAATGAACTTGCCAATTGACATTTATGGCTTAATCACATCCAAGAGTTCATGATCAAGCAAACTGCAAGTTGCCTCTCCTGGTGCACTCTTGATCTAAGTGAAATTGCTTGTTGGAGAAGGGTATATTTAGCAGTAAGTGGGATAAGTTACTTACAGGAGTAGTTCTTCACGATTACATGTTTCATCTTTATGTTGGTAGCTCAAATGTCTAAGGAAACAAAAAAGCCCTTGCGACCAATTTGCAAACCCAGTGAAATTTCAATACTACTAAGTAATTTGTTTGCAATATAATAAACCTGCTATACATTTTAAGTGAAATGTTTCCTAGGAAAGAAGTACGTAATCTCCATTTATTAGGTACCATAAGGAGACAAAGAAATAGGATCGGGAATTGTTATTTTCTTAATTAGTAAAATTTGTATGCAAAAACACACATTTTTTAAACGTTATATTACACAAGATGATATTATGAACAGAAAAAATCCATTATAAACTCTCATTTCTCAAGCTGCAATGAAAAATAACATAATTTATAGCAAGGTCTTTCGTGTATTGGATTTCAAAAATATTTATTTTACATAGCATCATAATGCGAAAAATGGCTATTAAAACATAACAGTAGTAGTAATTCAATTTCAAATTTTAAGAAGTTCCCCAACTCATTGATTTGAAATTTATTATCTCTGATATGTTCGTAGTAAGCCTCATCTTCCTCTTTTAGAATTTCAGAGATGCTATAAAGTTGTAATGCCCATTTGTATTTATACGGATTATCCAAAAAAATTGAATTTTTCTGAGGTTTTTAAAGTTCGAGCCAAATATTACTAGCCCATATCGAATCTTAGACAAGAACAGCGATTTGAACCCTGCGTCAATGTCTGCTATTGAAAAACCTGTCATTCTCATATTGATCAAAATGTACTGCATTTTCTACAGAATCGCTATCAGTTTGTTGATATGAGTGCTAGATGTAAAATTCGTCTGCATGGTCAGACCCAAAATCCTTGCTTTATCACCTGATTTTAATGTAGTACTCCTAGGTATCAAAGAAAGACGCTCCTAAATTCTAACTTTAGAAAAATAAGGGTAAGTGAAGATTAATTTGCAACATTTTGTGTCGTTTAAAGGAATACTTTCAGTTGCCGACCAAAAGTAAACACTGTCAAACTCGATTTGAGCCGGTGGAGGATCCCGATGAACATTGTCAAACAAACAACGACATTAGTATCATCTGCGGACGAATTCAGCCTGCTATAGTCCTGAGTAGCATCAAGCAAGCAACGTTTTTATCGAGCAAATTCAATACGATACTCATGTAACAGTAGAGTAATGCATTCACAGAACTGCGACATGTTCGGTAACCAAATTGAAAAGGACGCTACCACTTAACCATTTTAGGATTTGTAAATATTTTAGACACTGCCTGTTCGAATCTGCGACTAAGGACATTGGTTATAGCAATATCTCTTAGTTCGTTGAGGCAGAAGGACAATCATTCTTATGTATCAAAATGATGTTTTGATCTTTCAAGCATTTAGGGAATATACATTTAGATAACCTTAGGTTCCAGATATGCATGACAGGCTCAGTAAGATAGTAATAGTACTCACAGTATACCCAACTAAGTATATTATCAGGTCCACATGATGATGATTTTGTAGATTTCAGTGCCACTTTGTGTAACGTTAGCTCAAGCGAATCCCCATCATCATGAAAATCGAGCACAGGTTCTATGTAATCGGCGTCAGTGGGTAGACTAGCAAAATACTTGTTAGCCTCTTCAATATTGCCAACAACCGAAGACATGTCTGCACGGTTATCATATTTCCTATTAAAGCATTTGTCCACATCTCGCCACCACTGCTTAGACCCCGGTTTAGCATCAAAATGAGATTTAGCAACAGTGATACGATTATCAATTTTTTCGACAACTCAGTAACATTACGATGTTTTCTGCTTAACTTCCTGCGTTTGGTGATAAGCGACTTAATTTTAGTTGTCATCCGGTGAGGGTCTTTGCTACTAATGCAAATACTTTTCAGTGGAAAAGAGGTATCAAAGATGTGATATAGTCTGTCTAGAAATGTTTCAGCAGCAAAATCCACATCCTCAATATTGTAAAAATTAAGCCAATCCTGTGAATGTAATTTAGTAGCAAACAAGTTCTTGGAACTTGCTCTTACGTCCCTAATAAAGCGTTTCACACTTTTAGGCTTAATATTCTCAATAGCAATCAATATCGCAGCTGTATCATGACCAGTGTTAAATGACAAGGACAGGGCTCGCATGACTTGAAAAACTTGGGAGTATTGAGTAAGAATTTGTCTAAGATCGCTTTCTTTCGGTTAGGAAAAGTAACCATGTTTTCCAGTAAGGTTTTGACAAGTTTAATTGATTAACGTCGCCAGCAAATATAATAACAGAGTAATTACTCAGAATTAGATCATGAGTTTTGTAAACAACCTGCTTTATGAATAAATCATCAGTACAGTACTGGAAAAAAGAATTCGGCCACTCATGATTTGGCATAAATATTTCTAAGAAATTGCCGCCAAGAATATCATAGTTATTTCTTAATTAGATTTGGGGTTGCAGAAAGACGAATTCATCAAGGTTGTGACATAATTATCACTGTTTACTTTAAATCTCCAGGAGAAATGCTACAATGCTTGTAGTAAGCTAATCTTTTCTTGGAAAAATGTATTGAGCCACTTAAGACCAAATCAAAGAATCTGTAAAAAATTTCAATAGTTGAGTTTTTTCAGTCTATTTATATTGAAAATGTCAAATAACAGTCTTTTTTGCCATACATTTCCTCCAAACATTTGAAAGGAATGAGTCAACGTAATATAGCCCGACTTGTAGAGTGACCTCGAAGTACTGTCGGGGATGTCATCAGCCGTTTCATTTCTGAAAACATCATTGTCGCCAAGACAAAGTCCGGAAGACCAAAGAAAACCTTCAAAACCTCAAAAAATCAGCTCTTATGTGCCTTTCAAAGCGAAATTCCAGGAAGCATTGCAGAGGAATTTTGCAAGGAATGGGCTGATGGTCACCTTGTGATAGCAAGAACTGTGCGAAAAATCCTGAAGAAGTACTCAATTGGGACTTTCCTGTCACCCACCCAGGAAGCCGTTCTTAATCTCAAAGCAAAGATAACGCCGGCCAAGTTAGGCCAAGTTGATGAGAGACAATTCATTTGAACACTGGTTTAATGTTATATTTTCAGATGAGTCAAAATTTGAGCTATACTCATCAAAAAGAATGTTGATAATGAGACCAACTGAGCAGAAGTTCAGATTTTTGCCTCAACTTACTCGGGGGACCATGAATTGTGGTGGGAAGTCTGTAATTGTATGCGGTGCAATATGGAAGGGTGGCTTTCGCAAGATTGTTAACACCACTGGTACTCTCCTAAGCTCTTCATATGCTCGGATTCTAGAAAAGGAGCTCCTGCCACTCTTTACAAGTGATTCAAAATGTCAGCAGGATGGGGCTCCATGTCATACCACGATGTTTACTTCTTAGAGGAAAATATAATGCAACAATAATAGCAGGACATTTCATGTCATCGCTAATAACGTTTAGCCATAGTGCTTCAATTTCATTTGATTTTTCAATATCGACACATATATCTTGCTTCACGTAAATACAAACACAGCCACCCTTGTGTATGTTATGCAATTTTTCTTTTTGCATTTGTAAACATCATGATCTCTGCGAAAGACTCGATATACATCAATACCAATATAATTATCAGGTAAATCAGATTTTAGATTACTTTCAGTCCCTACTGCTATCTCAGCATTAACATTAAACAAATAACCACCCAGACTATCACATGAATTTATTCGATTATCAACTGGAAGCATCACTTAGTCACATATCAATCTCCTGATTATTGTAAAACCATGTTAAATTAGCTATCTTAAAACCATGGTGATCAGTGCCAGCGTGAATTCTGCGCCATCTCTCTTATAAAAGATCTTTCTCAATGTTTCACTCANAAGGTAATTTTACTTCAGTTTTCTATGTAACTTACTAATAATATTAAAAGAACCTGTTTATAATACTGAAAATATAATGTATAAGATTTACGCTTCATATTGGAGAGACATTCAAATAAAGCAAATTGAATCCTTATATTTTAATAATATTGGAAGGGGACGCTCAAAATAAATTTGAAGGATGCAGAAAGACATTCAGATACAAACGAGCAAGTATATTTAGTTTTATCGAAATATTACTTAAATTTTATTTGTATACTTATAAGTGATTCAATGCTAAGGGGCGTCAAATGCAACAACAATGTTTTATATATTTTAATTATCATGCAAAGTAAACTAACTAAATAAAAACTAAAACGTTCACAATTTATCATTCACTGAAAGTAAAAACAGCTGATTAAAATTATAGAAAATATCAAAATTGTGCTTTGCTAGAAATATAGTTATAATAGATTGAAATTTGCGTTATGCAGTATCAGCTCTATCACCATAGGTAAAACAGCTTATGTTTTATATATATATTTATATATATACATATACAATGTACTTGCATAGATTAAATATACAATGTAAATATAATTTACTGGCCGAAAACCGGGCGGTCGGTATTAGCTGTTGCCGGCCAACTACCGGCCCCTGCCTTAAAATTTCCAGCCGGTTCCAACTCTGGTTTCTCTCCTCTAGTGACCATGCTCTTGAGATAAGCACTTTGCCCAAATACGAATTTAGCTTGTAAGCATTATTTAATTTACGTGCATTCCATACAGAATTCAATGTGAGCATAATAGTTCTAGGTAATTGAGCGTCTTTATTAAATCGGCCCTTACGACGAAAATCAGTAACAGCAACATTTCCTACTTCTAAGTGATGGACCAAGTTGAGAATTTTGATTCTTTTATCTTCTTGCAATTTACTGAAATTTGTCTCAGTCGATTCAGGAACACCACGTATACATATGCAGTTAAGATGGTCATTTCGTTCCATGCCTTTGAATATTTCTGTGGTCTGAGCTCTAAGTTTCTTTTCAAGAGTAATAGCTTGATCATTCATTTTCTGTTCCAAAGTTTCAACACATGAATCAAGAGCAGATTTCAATGTGGTTTCAATCTGATTGGTTGAATCTTCCATTTGGATAGGATTAGTTGATGATGACTGTATGGTGTTTCTAGAGTTAATAATATTTGAGATAACAACTTCCTTAAATCCATTGGTTGCACACTCATTGCAGAACAAAATTACATTAATCCTGACTGCAAGCAATTCTTTGAGAGTATTTTCAGTAAGGCCGGTACACCTATCGTTCCAATGTAAAAAGATACCACATGAGAAACAACAAAAAACATTAACTGTAAGCGTATTAATACATTGATTGCACGTAGAGCATATAGTATTTCGTTCATTATAAGAAATTTGAAGAGAAAACAGTAAACACGACCGTTCACTTTGCAATGGACATAATCACTTTGTTTTATAGGAACACTGTATACAATTTATTCAATCTTGTTTGTTATTTCTTTTACTGAATTGGGAAAAAATATAATGAATTGGGTTTTTTCAATATTAATTTTTAATTGATTAGATGAGAAATACTTAGAAAGATTTTTAATATCACTTTGTAAATTTCTTGTAGGGCTAAATGCATTATTATATGAATTTATGAGGCAAGTATCATCAGCAAATTGATATATTTCACTATGATTTACATGCTTAATTATCAGACAGGTGGATGAAATCATATGCAAGAAGAGTGGAATTTATAGAACGGGGCGAAAGAAGAAATGATCAAAAACTGGAATAACGCTAAAAGCACGTTGAGAGAATAAGCTTTTGATTTGATTGCAGTGCTTACTTGGGAAGTTCTTTGAGAGATTATGAGGGGCGATTTCAAAGAGGTAGATGTGGTGAGGTGTGAATTTCTTCCTGACTTCTGCGATGATGTTGGGACTGAATTGAGCGCGATTTTTTGCGTTAGTGCTGCGGTGTTTCTTTTTGGTACGAAGGGTTAGGACTTGATTTTGAAGCAGATGATGTGTACGAACATTTTTGGGGATGCTGCTTAATATGATTAGTGTGGTTGTTCTTGTTTTCATCTTTTTTACAGGTGGTTTGACGTTAGATTGACGTTTTCTTGATTTAGGTGGGCGAACATTTGATGCAGCGGTGTTTTCTTCTTGTTCTTTATCAAAGCGCTAGCCGCATCGAAGATAGCAACGCAACCAAATAGCGAACCGTAAATCGCTTCTGCGAGAGCGGAGGAAACCCGACCGTTCTCCGCAAGAGTTGACATAATGATTATAAATCATACCGAAAAGTCGAATTATTAAAAAGACAGAAAACTACTAATTCTTTTTTACTTTTATTTTAGCGCATGCATTAAATATCTTTAATAATTAGGGTTGTTGATTGTAATTTGTTAATTCTCACAAAATTTGTATCTAAGAATGATTTAGTAAATCGAAACCAGTTAGATATGCAACTCAGCACTATTGTTTTTATATACATCTATATATATATATATATATATATATATATATTCATTTATTTATTTATTTATTTACTTAGTGAATCATATTTATTGTGCAAATGTTTCTTGAGGTTTAGTTTTATGTTAAGCGACTATCGTGGTACCTGAAGAATTCATTATTTTACGCCAATCTACAATCAATTTGTTTGTTTTTAAAATTTTAAAAATACAGCTGCTATAATATCAATGTTCTTATAATTCATAGAACTTGGAATGTATTGGTGAAAAGCCAAAAAATCATCAATAATTAATATGCATTCACGTTTTGTTTTAGTAAGTGTAAATAACTATAAGTATTAATTATGCTTACCAGATCAACATTTGATAAATTTTATATTACTGAGAATTCCTATCAATAATACTAAAAGTAATATTAAATCTGTTTCTAAAAATTCTAAAAATAGATTATAATAATAAAAAATAATTTATATTGTAAGAATAACTGGTTATCCATTATGTTCTATGGCAGAAATATTTTCGTTCTTGATAATTGATAACAGTATATCACAGTTATTGTACTTGTCAATAATAAATTCACCTGGGTTATTGATTTCTTATTAATTAATTTAATGGAAAATTTATTTAGGACAAAGGACTTAAGCCAAAATTATCATGAATTTAAAGGTTGAAGTGAGGAGAATCTAGAAAGAAATGTATCTAAGTATCAAATTTATCTGTAAATAATGTAAATAAATTCTTATTTATTCAATTTGAAGAATTTGAAAAAAATATTGCCGACATATTGCGTAAATTCAGAGATGTAATTGTATTAGAACGTTTATAAAGGCCAATATTTAAAACCAAACCATTTCAAATGTATATAGAAAGGAAGTAAGGTGCGTTTCAGTTTGTCATGATATGCTTTTATTAAATATTAAATCTCAACATTATTTTTGTGGAGATGATTTTATAAGAAATTAGAAAGCTTAGTTTTCATTACCAAGTAGTCAATTTTTTTCTTTCAAGCAAGCAATTCACTAATATTTTAATATCATAGTAAGACCTGGTGACCTACTCAAGAACACACGTTAAGAATTATCTCATAATAATAGAAAGTTCAATGCATAGTTTTTAGTGAAGAAGCCTAGTTAAAATGTCTTTTAAACTAACACACAAAAAAATACTTTTAAACAAAATCATATCAGTTATTTTTATTTAATTGTCAAATAGTGCAGCACAAATTAATTAATTTAAAGAATTATATTTCACACAAGCTGCACTCGCTTTTATATGGAAAATATTAATTTTACACATTGATAATTTATAATTGTGAAATACAAAATCTTACGCTGGGGTTAGAATGAACGTTGTCAATCTTTACTATGAAACACTTAATTTCTGCAAAATCCATAAAGAATGAAGGAGTAATATTTTTGTGCTTGGACTAAAGCAAATTGTATTCCGTCATTCATTGAAATCACGTACTATAATCATACTTTTAGTTTGAAACTTTTGCATATTCTATAAAAAACGAAATTTGTGTTTGCGTTGTAAGATTCCGAATTTATGAATAACCTTTTGGAAACAAGATTTACAAGCAAATTTTATTAATAAGTCAACAACAACCATTTGATTTTTAGAAATTGACAGCTTTACATTACGTTTGGTTCATGAATTAATTTTTAGTAAGCGCTCTAAGGATAGCATTTTCAGGACACAGGGTGTTGATTCCGCTCCTGTAAAGTTTTTTAGATTTTAGCTTTCTGAAAATCCTATGAGAATGTACTTTTCTGACTTTTACATTTATAAGTAGATAAGAAATTTTTCCGACAACATTTGGAAGCAATTTAACCCGTCGTTCTCTTCCTATAGGACTTTTGTAAAAAATATTTTCAAAATTTTGATTTTACTATGTTGCGTTTTTACAGGAAGCTACTCTTTTTGTTCCCCATTTTGACATTTTATGCCTATTGTAAAATAAATGGCCTCCTATGAATACATTTTTTGTTAATTTGAAAGCATAACATAAAATATCCTACTGAAAATTACAAACAAACTTAACCTAATGTAAGCATGTTGTAGAGGCAGTATTATTTACCAATATATAAAGTTTTATAGAAAAATATTTAGTAGAAAAAATTTTATTTTGAGGGGAAGCTTTTCGGTTCTTTCAGATTAGTTTGTAATATCTGCCGCTTAAACATTTAGCTATGAATTTAATAATATTTAAAAAGATGAAGGATTCATTTTTTTTTGAAAATGTAGAATATTTTAGGAGAGTAATTCCCAAGCTAAGGAAGAGAATTACTACCCTGCTTAAACGCTCTGGATGAATGTTTAGCCTCTTCTCTTTTCCTGCCATCCTTAAAAGTATCTGTCATCAAAATTTTGAACCATAAATAATTAAAGGTTATTGACTGTCTTAGGCACAAATCTTAAATGTGATAGATGCATAAACTTTCAACGCTAGTTGTCAAATATTAAGTTTTTGACAAAAAGCCAGTATTTATGTCCTTAGGTTAAGAAGATTTAATTGAGATTTTCTGTTACAACATCTAATGTATTAAATTTTTTTTAAATATTCGGTTCTTTTCTATGAATTCATTGCCTTTTAATGGGTAGAATTCGAGTACTAGTACTTGACTCAAAGCAATATAATTTCCTTGAATACTTCGAGTGCTCAAAGTTAATAGTTATGTGAATATCCAATAATCATAGAACACCATCTAGAAATAGGACAATTTGAGTAATAGCTCTGACTTTGTTTGTACGATTGCTTTATTTTACATTTTATTCTGTGTAAATTCATATAAACATGGAGTTAGTATTGTAAGAATTTTCCTGAGTTCGTATTTCGACAACTACATTATAATAATTGACTTTGTGAATTGTAAAAATATGTCAAAATTTTGAAAAATGCCATTTTTAAACGAATCCATATCAATTTGTGGTGTTTAAGATTCTTGATTATTATGCATGCTATTGCACAGTGTGCACGCTGTACATATTATAAATGAAGACAGGCGTTTACTACAATATTGTTTATTTTTTTCTGAGAAAACCAGAATTGAACTAATAGTGTGAATGAATGCTTACAAGTATGATGCTGAGCAGTTTGCAGATATATGTATAACTTGTATGGTAACATAAAAAAAGAAATTACTCAAATGTGACTTGAGAAATTTGATGAAATATATTAACTTTAATAAAAAATTAAATAAATATATTTCGACTTATAAAGTCATCTTCAGTCTCGTTACAAAATTATTCCCTCTGAATTTACTTAATTATATAATAATATTTTATTTTACAAAAGAACATGAAACTAAGACGACAATTTCAAAGCGTCTTAAAGATTGTGGACTAAGTTATAATGAAAAAATTTAAACAATACCGAAGCAAAGTCATTGAAAGTATTTTAATTAGATCATTTCAACCAAGTCTAAATACCAAAGAATACTACATACACAAACTGTTGCTTCCAATAATTAAGATTTTGTAAAATATAATATTATTATAAAATCAAGAAAATTTAGAGAAAAGAATTTTGTAAGGAAACTGACGATGACTTTGTAAGTCGAAATAAATCTTTTGAATATTTTTATTAATGTCATTAAAAATCCTTAAGAACTCTCAACTAAATATATTAACATTTGTTTGAATTTAAAACAAATGTCAATGTATTGTTTTCCCAAATGTTGCTGACAAGCTTTGAGGTAGGTATTTGAGTTAACAGCATAGGAATCCAAATTTAATCAGCTCTCTTAATATTATTGACTTTAATACTTTTCTCAATCACAATGTCCCCACTACTCGAACTTTGAATGCACAATTAACTTTTATAAGAAACCCTGACATACTCCAAACAACCATTTTAAAAATGTGTGAAGTAATAGTTTATTGGATTAATTAAGTTTAAAATTAGGAATTGAAAATTAAGAAACCATATACTTGTTATAGCAAACATTTATCATTAGGAAAATCCTATAAGGAAATGTTTAAATCGTGAACCATGGATATATGTACTGAAGAATGCCTGAATGCAATGTTGAAAATATTTATTAACGCGAAATGCTGTAGCAGATGTAGTTGAAAAGATTTGCCATTTTTCTTTAAAATTCAGAATTCTTGACAATATATACATGTATATTCCCTCCATACCAATAGAGGTAACAAAGAACTTTCAGTGTTTCTTGATATGTGCATTCAGAGGTCGAGGGGATGAAGGCACGTATCAATGAGACAGAGTGGATTACGATCGAAAATAAAAGAAAGAACTCCATTACGTGGCGATTTCAGATTTTTGATATTGTTAGTAGTTCTTGTGATATAAGCATTTACAATTTTTTTCTAGACCATAAAATTTTTAGAAAATCCCTGGGTTGCTGAAAGTTAACATGAAATTGCTGTTTTTGAAACGAGTATATAAATAACTTATGAATCATTTATATATATATATAAATATATTGCCTAAAATTTTCTGATTTATATAATATGAGTACTATTTCCTATTGCTTATCGACAACTTCAATGGAAATAATAGCAATTACTTTTATCTTTTAAGTGTATTTTAAAATAATGCTTAATGTACAAGCACAAAATGAACATTATCTAAATTGTATTCACAACCTTTTCTGCATTAATTCATTCTGATTTTATGTGCATTAATTGACAGCACAATTGCTACGAAATCTAAATATTTTGAAGATTACAATTATGTTGAATATTACAATGGCCTTCTGATAACTTTTATCGAAACTACAATAGAATATCTTGATAGATTTAATTTAAGTGTTTTATTAAACATCATGGGTAGTAGTTTTTAGGCAATTCAGTAATATCCCAGTATCCCGTAATTCAACAATTTTGAGAAAATTGTGCCTTATTGAGAAGTCGAAGCAAATTTGCCAATTCTGTCAATGATGAGAAATAAATGGTTAATGAATTCTGTTTAACAGAAAAAGCAGATGTGAAAAAGTTATTTTTGCTATACAGCCGAATTTTGGCAGATTGAACACCTATCTCATATTACTTTCTTTTTTGCATTCAATAAATATTTTTGCCCATTTGATGTTCATATTATACATTCTTAGAGGCACATTGCATATTTAGTCTTTTGAGGTGAATCATTTCCTAACCATAGACGTAAACGTTGTTAGCACTGCACATATTTATTTATTGATTCGAGCTTTGTGAATAATATTACAAAAAATAATTTCTTAGTGTCTGTTCATAAAATAGTACCCCCTTTTTTCAAAAATTTTATCAATTCCCATGAATAAGAGTCGTTTTAGAAAGACTAACTTTAATGAGTATAAACATAAACCTTAAGGTTTTTGTGAGTAATCATAAATCATTACACTTTTTGCGAAATAAATAATCGTTGTTTTTTTAATAAATTTAGTAAAACATTTTGAAGCGCCCCCGTTTGAAAGATTCTAGTACCGCGCTTGTCCTGCTCTCATACATTTTCATTCCCAAATGAATTTGACTACATAATTATTTTAACCTTAGCTATGGTGATAATTTGAATGAAAGTGAAGAAATCGGTATTTTCATATAAATTCTTTTTAACCACGAGTGATTGATATCATTTTCAATCATTAGTGCATTTTTGTTGAACCGTTTGTGGAAATCAGAAATAATTAATAGAAAAAATTATTTTTATCAAGTTGCGATTTCTTAGCAAAGCATTTTAGTGGTCTTTAAGGCTGTTTTTCTGCTCAACTTGAAGTCCCACAAGCTATGCCTCACTATCATAGAGGTAGATTGGTTGAATATATGTCCTAAGTATCAACTATAAATTGCTTTCATTCATTTCCTTCCGATACGTTTAGGGATGTGCCGGAATCCGAATCCGGTATACGTTAAAATCGGTAATTAAAAAACCAGATCCGGATATCCAGTATCTGGTAAAATGTAACTTGTTTAACATATGTGCAATAACCATCGCTAACATCTGAGATAAAACTTGATTTAAAAATGGACGTTTCAAAAAAACAATATTTTTCGGTGATATGCAAATTGTCATGCTATAAAACAAGATATTCTGACATATCAGGATGTAATCAATTTCGTTCACCTGACTACAAATGTCCATATATGCTGAATATTCATTCACTTCGAACATTTGATGTAGGCGATTCTTGTTGAGAAATGAGGTTGTTCTTCAGTAATAATTGAACAATATATTATCCGGTATCCAGCAGTAAAATTATCCGGAATCATCCGGCATCCGGTATATTTAATTCACTATCCGGATCCCATCCCTAGATACGTTAGGGATGGTGCTAGACATTTAATCACATAGTTAACTTTCATAGCTATTGAATTTATATGATCATTTCAATGGCTGATCCAGGTAGATTGCGAGGTATTTTACTGCATTTTCTTTTGGTTTAATATAGTTATGAATTTCCAGTTTCCGATTCATGATATTTTTCAGCAACGGATTCCTTGTATCTTTGTGATGAAAATATATTTCCACTGATTTCTTTGAGTTAAGAAAAAGACTATGATTAGATGACATATCAAGAAGAGAAAATACTTTTAATACATATTTTTGCACTTTTTGTACGAACATCATCCGAATAACTTGAGATATCACTTTTGTTATTAATTGGCCTGCATTCATTCTGGACATAAAATGTTATTCGTGTCAGTTGTGTGACAATATTCCGAGAATTTCTGAATGGGTTTGGAGAAAGTCGTGTGAAAATGGGAACGAAAAACAATATGTAATGTTAAATCTGCATCTATTAGGACTAAGAAATGAATTGATTCTGTCATATTTAATATTATTTGTTTAACCTCAATAATTATTAAATGCAATACGATGTCATGCCACAGGTACCATGAAAAAGAATAAAAGAGGATTTTCATATTAGTTGGCATTATAGTTTTTGAGTAATATTTAAAATAATATTTCATAATATAATGCCTATTTAAAGTGTTTTCTTAAATGTCTTAAATATAATTTATATACTTATGTATTTATGGCAAACTTAATTGGGACTTCTTTCACTTTACTAAGTTTTGTAAGTCGCGCTTTTAAAACGGAGTTATTTATGATACCGCAAATGTTTGAATGGCACACTTCAGAAATATATTTCCTATCGGCGTATTTTTCAATCCACATCTTTGTGGTGTCTTTAATTTCCTACTGCTCTTAAGAGATCAGCTGAAAGCAACATTCGAATATAATAACTATTTCAAATTATTCAGTTATATATTAAAAATATTTTTGAAGTAAATATGGTTAGAATTTGTAATACTAGTCAAAATTAGAAAGAATGCTTTGGAAATTATAATTCAAAGTTATATGTACAATGTGGTACATCGTACATTTCTTTTATAAATTTCAAACACAATTTCTCCAAGCCTATGTAAAGGGAAATTACAATTATTACATAAATGAATTTGTTTTGAAATTGATTCGCGCAAAATTTAGAAGCTGAGTATGTTGTCTTCCGGTAATTAAGGCGATGAGGAACTAATTAGAGGAATAATTAAATCTTGACTAAAACATTTTCAATACCCCATTAATAATTTATAACAAAGTCTGCGGTTACAGTTTCTTCGAGGCTAGCAATTTTAAAGATTCCAGCTTTACTTTTAAAAACTTAACTGAAAACTATCTTATAATAGAGGGACATTTTTTATCTGTATGTATAATGCAATTGCAGGTAACTTGCAGACATTAAACATGATCGTGTATGTAAATTTAGCATGCATATAAATTCAGAACGTTTCGCCGTTTTCATAATTTTACATATTTTTCTATTAATTAATTGGTTAAAAATAATTTTATTCATTGATGTAGGTAACAATTTTGTTGTCTATGTAACATGTAAGCTGAATAGAAACATCATCGAAGTTTAGTTTTACAACAAATGACAAATCATCCAGTGAAGAAAATGAAGCAAAATAATGTAGTTGTTTATTACGAGAATGCTACAAATGAAATTAAAATGTTCTACACTCAAAATGTTTTACATGCAAAAACCATGATGGGTACTTGAAAAAGAAGCCTCAATATTAAGAGCCTCAATTTTTAAATCTAGATAGATACCATTCTAATCTGTTCATCTATGAAAAGATACCTTTCTCGTATTTTATTTAATGAAATTCCATAACAAATGTTAGCTATCAGAAAAATGCATACTGTAAAACAAATTTGTTTAAAATAGTAATTTATTTGTCAGTGATCACATTTGCTTTCATTTGATTCTCTTTCATGCAAAGTTTTGAGCCATTGATACTTATTGAAAAATACAAGTTATCACAACTATTAACCAATTGTCGAAACCGGGCGTAAAATTCTGTCCCAAATATAAAACTATTTTGAGAGGATAAGCTAATAGTAAATTTATAAAATTTAAATAGCAATAAATTATTCAGAATTTCTCTAATAAGCTACTGTCTTTGTCAGTTTTTAAGACAATTAGAAAACTAAGCAACTATGAATATTTAAAATATAAGTTTGTTTAACAAATACTAGGCTTTTATACCGAATAATCAAAGTTGTTAATTTCATAAGCAGAAATAAAAGCAGGTGCAGATTCGCTTTAGAGAATTGCTATGAAATGTTTAGATTACTATAGGAAATAGGATGATCTCATTTAATTGTTCATAAAGTAGAGGCGACTATTTCTGCTATGACAAATCTTTGCTTTAATTTCATAAATTTTTTGTAATTTATAAAAATAACTTTTAACGTTTTACAATTTATAATTTAAGCTTTACATATGGTGCTTGAACAAAAGTACAAAATTTCTAAATTGGATTAACCACTTTTTTTATGCACCATGTAATTACATGTAAGTACCAAAATGAATCTATTTAAAAGCATTTGTTCATTCGATTTTGTCATTTGTAAGTTCTGGATTTCGAATAATATACTGTTAGGTTTCACATATGATTGAAGTCTGATTTCTAAAACGCACTCACATACAATTCTAAAGCAGTGATGTAATTGTTAGGAACAATAATTTTTTGACAGAAATACTTGTAGATTGCTGATGAATTATTGCATGAGGAAATTACAGATACTTCATGTCTGTCATTTTCCAACTGATGAAATTTTGAAAACACCACCTAGTCAATTTATTAGCTGAATCCTATAGCATCAATGAGTTAGCTTTAAAAACATCAGAATTACTCAATTCTTATAATGAGACAAATTATTTAGAACAAATCATGACAACTCGCTAAACAACTAAAAATAAGCATCAACTATGAAATCAGATAAAATATTTAAAATAATAAAAATCTCCTTTATTGTTAACAGATATATTGAAATAATCTTAACAAGCAACGCACATCTTAATTCCATAAAATAGATAGTTACTGTTAATAACAATTACATAAAACTAAATGTGGTCTAACCATCGCTTATCAACCAGATCAATACAAGCGTTGATCCAAATTTTTCAACTGTTTTCCATATGCTTTAAAGTCAATAATTTGTACTTTAAAGAATTTTCAACGTTCAATATTTATTTGAAACAAACACACGACTAATCGAAAAAAGTAATTCTCGAAAACATTTCTTCTCAGTGTTGCATTGGGTTACTTTGTAATAATTAAACTTCGTTTGCGACTAAGTTAATGTCTAAACACTTCGAAGCATGTGAACGTCCAAAACAATTAGTTAAAAGTAGAAATTATGTTAATTATATTTACGTTTTTATGTGAATATCGATAGTTCAAAGAGGTAGAATGTAGAATAGCAGGTTTCTACCTACTGAGTAAATGCAAATTATGATGTTCAATTCAAATAGGTTTTATTTGCAATTTAGTCGAGTTAATTTGATATATATGATTTGAGAATTGAGGCTTATTAATAAAACTAGCTCTAACGAATTTCTGCATTTGTAAATACCGTCTTTAATATCAATTGTGATAAATATGAAAATATTTAATTGGCGACTTTGTTCCTCACTATTATGAATAACATATATGTAATCTCTTACTTACAGATCAAGGTGGAAAGAATATTGTGCGATCCATGTCCAATCGAAAAAAATTCGTATTCATCGATCCACTTAGGATCTATATCCATCAGAAAAATTCGCCCGAAAGAAAATTTAAACCACGCGACACATTTCTCTCAATGTATAATATTTTGAAAAATCTCATCTATATTCATAAAATCTTTTTTTTTTACCCATATCCAGTGGATATCTATGGATAGAATCAATCCATATCTAGATCCAGATTCATTTGATGGCATAGTCTGTCACATGTCTAACCTATCCCAGTAATCCCAGGAGGTTCATGGATTGTGGTCTATTAAAATAACTCTAATCTTAAATATACAAAATAAGAGTGTTTATGCTGCTTTTCAATTTTAGAGAAGAAAACGTGTCTATTATATATATATATATATATATATATATATATCT
>CABFPE010000033.1:2025253-2043512 GCA_900660155.1 Hofstenia miamia | reverse complement strand
TATATATATATATATATATATATATATATCTTAGTTCTTCTACAATTTAAAAGATTTATATGACACTTGTTGATGTTGATTGACTTTTCATAAAAATCATAGAAATGCTATATTTCAAGGTTTCAACATAATTTGAGCATAACAACCTGAAATATTGTTTTATGCTAAGACACAATATTTTATAGTTAACCTATATAAACAGATAGCCTTCTCTAGGAACGTATTCTGGAATGAATCACTTCACGGTATTCTATATAGTAGGCCTTGGTAATCGATAAATATCATCAAAATTGAAATTTTTTTGAAAACAGAATCATGTAATAGCGAAACCCAAACTTTATCTATTGATGCTCCAAACTGAATAAAATATTGGAGCATTTTGGCAAAAAACGGTTTGTAAAAGTTGTTGTAGACGGATATTCAACAGTAATACGACATTTTGAAAAGGAAGTAGCTTTTTGCATTTTACAAGAGCATATTTTGTATTACGAAATGGATACATGTATTTAAGATTAAAAGGGATTAATGAGACAAAGTTCTGATTTGCAATTATGGATAGGATGTGCTCTGGATCGCTACTCATTTCAATGGCTAGATCAGGCAAAATTGTTCTCAAATAACTAGATACGATTAATATAATGAGGTAAGAATTTAAAGCAAAATTATTGGTGGTAATCATTAAATTTTATATTTCACTTTACAGTATACATTGGAGGAAATTCTTTGTATAGAGGGCAAATGAAACTTTTCCATATATCCTTAAGGCCATAGTCGCTTAGCACACTCATTTATATAAAACATTTTGTAGAAGGCTTCAAAAAATAAATTGAAAATTATGATTTCATTCCAAGAACGATTAGAGTTTGCCATCATTATCAGAGTCATAAAATATAAAAACAGGCAATACTTTGACTTTTACAGTGAGTACTCAAACAACTTTTTGAAATATTTTAGAATCTTAAAATGTTTTTATGACATTTTACATAGAGCTTTATGGCTTTTTATGATTAGATTCCGGGAGGATTGATTCAAGGATAAATCTGATATAGCTTCCTTTTGTAATTTAAATTACTTAGAAAATTTCAGAAAATTCTGAAATCTTCCATGCCCAAGCTGTAAGAGGCTTTGCTGATTTTGGCATGGCCCAAGCCTACAGCTCACGTACTGTCTCAAAATTGGTATGGACCGGCTCAGTAATCCGTCCACCTTGATTTAATTGTTCAAGCTAAGCCTGCAATCTTTAGTCAAATAGAACTTATTTTACTACACCAATCAAAACTTTTAACAAACAGAAATTATATGGAAAAACAACAAAATCCATATTATTTACGAGCCTCGAATAGTTTATTGAACACAAACCTCAAAACAACATAATATACATGGCAATTATGTAAAATATACTCTTTTGCAAGATTAGCCAAAACTTGTGGCCCTCACATCAACATGCAATTCATTAATTTCTGGTCAGGTCGCCTCCACAGCCCATATTAATATTTGTTTCATCCAGACCCAACCGGTGGGCCCGGTAGACCCGCAACATACGCGGTGCAACTAGACCTGTTTCCACCTTTGCTCATTTCTAGGAAATATTAAATATTGCGTAGGACGTCAGTGAGTTACTTATGATGACGAAGTATTGCTGAACAGGGTCGGCCGTCAAAAGAACATAGGAAAGTTGAATATCAGATTAGGCTTCATTTGACTAAGTTAAGAACTATTTTGTGTAACTCGCATCTCTGTAAAACTTGCTTAAGCAATAAACTATTTGTATTATTCAATAATATTTGTGGATTACAAAAAGTACCCCAAAATAACCATAAGGGCTATGCCTAAGATGTCCCAAATATTACTTCCTTGCGGTGGTTCCTGGGTAAAGCTAACGCTCAGTTTGCGCGTCGGTGTGAGGAGTCCCAGACCCACATCAGACATTAATACCAAGGTACAGAAGGTACCACTATATGTACTTTGTACATATGGGAGCGGTAACGGTAAAAAATCCCGTCTGTTCTAGTGTTGTGGAGACAGCCGGCGACATAGTGGAAGCACTGTTAGTAAGACTGCTACTGGCACCAGTTAGGGTGCGTCTCATAGAGCAGTCATACAGAAAGGAAACTCTCTGGCCTATGAGATAGGTCAAGGCCAGGGTTTGCTGTGCCTTCCTGTGAGGCAGCTTTGCTGTGTCACAGGTAGTTGTGATCCAACATGCCTTTTAATTCGAGACTTTTATTCACTAGATGCTTTGCATTCAGTGAATACGACTTCGTACTCCAATATAATTTCGGATCTTTATAGCAGCCAGCAGGCACTCTCTTAGTTACCACCGTTAGTAGCCTGGGTTGACCAAAGCGGGAGAGGCGCAACCTTCTCAACTGAAGTTCGGCCTTCAGCTGCACTCTGCTGATCAGACTCAACACAGATCAGCACCCTGCGTGCCAGGGGTCGCCAGAGGTTTCTCACTATCAAACCGGCCAGGTACACTTCTAAGGGTATGGTCCGCACCCGGATCGTGGTTTGACCCACTGGTTAGTCTGTTGACTTCTCCATTAACCCCACCCCAAAATGGTGCCCACTTAATAAAAAAGTAAACCTTTTCTAACTGTTAAAGAATTGAGCTCATATTCTTATAAATTACAAATTTTATTCCCAATTTCATCGAGTGAACGAAGACATGATGCTCTAGGAAAACTGCAAATTCAAGGCACTTCGTGAATATGTTTTATAGATTTTTGACACAAAAACTAAACAATAACCATATTGCATGATTACGCAAGTGACATGCTGTCAGGAATCAGGAGGTTAAATACGGTCATGTGAATAATGATGTATACAATAATTACTTTCTCTAAGTCATATTTTATTAAAATGCAGGTTATTTGCAATAAAATAGATTTAGCAGTTGTAATTTTAGCAGAACTTAAGTTACGACATGGAAATCTTTACGATTCCTACTCTACAAAATTTGATGTTAGTATTTACTGAGAAAATATTAATATAATTATAAACTAAAATTAAAACTAATATATTTGACGCAATAGTAGTAAATTATAGCGATTGGCTCTTGTAAAATATAGTTTACTCTATGTAGGCGTAAGTAGAGAATATGAATCTAGAAAGGTATGCCTTAATCCTTAAATGTCAAATTTTGAATCATTCTGTAAAGCAGACTTGAAAATATAGTAGAGTTACGAATTTCCGGGCAGCTATATTGTATGGTTAACAAGAAACTGAGTTGTAAATATCGTTAACATATTAATTGTAAAATTACATGTACATATTCAAATTTATAATAATAGAAAAACTTAAAATGTAACATTGTAATCATGAATGAATTTTGACATTTATTAGGAATGCTTAATCATGTAGCAAGATCATAAGAGTGTTTCATTTTTTGGCTTCATAGGCATTAATATATACACCGTAAATCATTCGTCAAATATTTTGTCTGCAAAATATTGCTCATCCATCACTTTAAGGGGAATCATGCCCGGAATTTCTGCTATCCGGAAAAAAGACTTTCCGAAAATTAGGACTTTTATTGCATCAGGTTTTATTTTAAATAAATGTTTTATTTTCGAAATGTAATTATTCATTTAATTTACAGTCCGCGACACCATCCATGAGGGTTGGGGTTACTGTGAGTTCAATTTTTAGTTTCATAAATAGCCTTTTGCACCAATAATAGAACTTTTAACGAGCTACCGATTCATGTGATTGGTTAAAAAAAATTCCAAAAAATGAGTGAAAACGATCAAGAAAACCCCCCACCAGGATTTCTATCCCCTCGAATTTCTGCACGTAAACGTCGAAATATCCATGGGGAAGAAGGTTCTAATCATTCTACGCCTAAAAGAATTAAAATAATTGCAGTTAATGATGAAATGTATGATAAAGTTGTGAAGTATGTGAAGAAAGAGCGTCCCCCAACGGTAACAAGAGAAGAAAAGCTCGACATTCTTTTATTACAAGCAAAACTTCGACATGACTACTACACCAAGCATAATTTGGTTTCTCCTGGTCGTAAACCAAAATCTGTTAATTATACAAACGAAATTAGTTCGTTGTTGCACCGCAGAAAAGATATTGTTGGACAAGTATGGGCAGACTATGTAAAAGGACAAGTTGTCAAAGAAGCTAAACCACCAGCCAACTATAAACAAAAGCATAGTCGTGTTCCGCGTTGTCGTGCTGTAGTAAGTTCCATTCAAACATTTATCCGGGAACGCCGAATTACTCGAACAAGAACTGTGGCGAGAGATGTTCTGGATTTCTTGGTAGCATCAGGATATATGGAGATTGATCGTGAAAGTAGAAACTCTGTACAAGCAGGATTACGATCTGTACAGCGATTTATTCAGAAGATGGGATATAAACGTGGAAAAAAGAAGGGTGTCATGTGCTACCGATTAAGAGAGGAAAACATTAGAAAAAGAGATGAATATGTATCCAAATTAGTGTCCATCAACGAAGCAAAGACACAACGCATAATTTACATGGATGAAAGTTACATCCACAAAAACTACCAAAGGCACGACGACAGTTTATACGACCCTAATGATGAACAAGATTTGGAAACAAAGGCTCAGCATAAAGGGAAACGCTATTGTTTTATTGCAGCAATTATTGATGCAGATCCAAGTATTCCTGTTGATGAACGTGCAGAATCGGACAAAGCTGAGTTGATGTTAGATACTTTGGATATTTTCGAAGGTGGAAAAAAACAAACACAGGATTATCATGGTATGTTCGATTCCAATTACTTCATCAAATGGATGAAGACACTACTGGATGCACTGGATAGCCGTGGAATCACCAATGGTGTTATTGTTATGGATAACGCAAAATACCACAAAAGTCTTCCTGATGGAACACCAAAAGGAAGTTGGAAGAAAAAAGATTTACAAGAAGCGTGTGAAAGATATGGGCTCATGCATGGTGCCAACGATACCAAGGCACAACTGTGGGGAATACTGAAACAGTACATAGATGATAATATCATTCCTGTTATATGTACAATGGCCAAAGATAAAGGGCATGAGGTTTTATTTTCACCACCTCATCATTCGGATCTGCAACCAATCGAATTGGTCTGGGCCAATGTAAAGGGTAAAGTAGGACGCCAATATACCAAAGACACTACCTTTAAGGATGTTCACGATCGATTGGTTCAATCATTTCATTCCCTAGAATCCAGAACCGTACAAGGGTGCATAAACAAAGCCAATTTGCATTTGGTTAATCTGTGGAACAAAATCCAACAAGAAGAGCAGCAGGACATGGATTCTGAACATGAAAGTTCCGAAAATAGTGAGGAAAACAGTTCTGGTAATGAATCGGATGATAATTTAGAGTTTTAAATTGATCAATGGCTAAAATAAGGCTAGTATAGTAGTTTATTCCATTGTTTTTCTTATGAAAACTTTCAATGTACGTAACTTTTCCTACACAATTTTCCAGAGAACAAACTCTTGGTCATTTTTTATCTTTTTTGACACATTTTTAGTTTATAAATAGAAAGAGGGGTGTTAGCCAAACCTCATGGATGGTGTCGCCCACTGTTAGTAATGTTCATGAAAGTTTTATATAGATGATGATTAGTTTTATGACAAACTGTAAAGCTGGGCAAAAGAATGAGATTATTAGAACCGTCATTGCAAGGTCATCATCAATACAAGAGAAATTCATACAGACAATGTGAAGTGATATTATTATATATATATATAATAATTTCAAATAATTGCAAAATAATCAGAAAGCGTATTTGCAAAGAGTATTATTTAATAATAGTCTTCCGAATATGAATAAAATCATAAGTTCCTATGAGTTCATAAGACAGTATCATCATGCTTTTATGCATGATGGAATATTTCCCGCTATTTCTTCATAAAAATAAATGATGAAAAAGGCCTTTTTGAAATTATGAGTTACTAGTTTTAAAATTAAATCATAAAAACTTAAAAAGAAATGTATCTCATATTTTGGCGAATAAGACCATTTTGCGTTGGTTCACTCCGAAAAAGATACAAAAATTTGGTGATATGTTGCAAAATTTTCTTAGTTTTAAATGTTTTCAAAATTATTTACAATTGTAAGAACTTTCGGTTTTCTAAAATTTTGTTACGAAATTTTCATCAATATATAAATTTAAGCTAAATTCATATAAATTTGTTCAATTACAAATTGAAGCTTCACAGTCTTTCAAATTATCATTGAAAAAAATTATATTCTATTTCTCGCAATTAATAAAAAAATAATTCGAAAAATTTAGTAATAAAACAAATTTCGAAGAGATAGTGTAAGAAAATTTGTTAATGAGAAAATAAACGTAATTTAGATAATATGAATTTTATTATTTCAAAAATATTTTAGTTTCTTAAATTTTTCTAGTCTTTAAAATGAGTCTAAGATTGAGTTTATCAAACAATCTGGAAAAAAATATTTTTGAAATATGTGTGATATAAACAACTGTAATGAATTTATGCCGTCATCAGAAGCGTTTGAATTTTCATTAGGATCAGATTCAGTGAAAAGATGAACTAGGTTATGTGTTAAAAGTACTGCTCCCTTACTCATACTTCATTTCTTATATTTAAAAAAAGTATGGTAGTAATGAAAGTGTTGCATTTATTTTCTTGATGCGTAAAGTTCCAAACATATGAAGAGGATTTAGTACTAAATAGAAAGAAAGAAAGAAGCATCAGTGAAATCATAAAATGAATGAACGATTCCATTTCGTATTTCGATGAACCAATTGTTGGCTTAGATAACAACATGTAGATTAGATTTCTAAAATATCGGTTTTGGTTTAAATGTCCTAAACCATAAAAACCCTAAGTTAGTATTTGATTGAATTACCATTTCCGAGTGAGGCGTGATAATCTAAAAAGAAGAACTGTTGCTTCGACTTAGAACTAATTTCATTTAGTAAATAAGTAAAATGTTTTCAATGATTTTTAGAATATATATTTTTAACTCATCCTGACATTCACATTTTATTTATTTATCAAAGAATATCTTTATAGTTTTTATGAATCTTAAATATATTAACATTTACAATTTCTGAAATAATCGAAAGATATTGGGGCACTATTTTTATCAAGCAATAAAAAATTATATGCAAGAAGTATACATAATTTAAGTTAATAATTTTTATAACCTAATATATATATATACATGTATATATGTACATTTTTGTAATTGTCTAATTATCTACATAGTTTACAAAGCAATTTTTCAGTTAGCCTATTATATTTTATTGTTTGTCAAGCTCAAATATTTCATTATTTTACTAAATTATTTTGAGGTGAAATCATTGCGTCTGTAAATTTTCATAATTTATTCAATTTCAGCAAACATTTAATGAAATTTCATTTTATATTTATAGAATATCTCCATAGAAATATTAACTACAAAGATAAAATTTTTCCTCCCTCAATTCTGGTTTTTGCAAGACATAATTAACACGTTTAATTTTACTTTCATCGCTTTTGTGTGCCATTTATACAATGTAGTCCGAATAAGAGGTGCAATAAGACAATTTAACTGTAAAACATTAACAATTGATACATGTTAATAATTCTTTTTCTAAAGAAATTCAACTGCACCGTATTAAAAATTTTAGAAGCAAAAAATTGTATTATAAATTTTGCGGAATTGTGTTGCTAGTCTTTATAAGATTGTCCTCAATACATTATGAAAATAGTAACTTAAACCAATTCATTAGTAATATGTACAGTAAACACCTCTTCTATTAAGTTCTTGATTTTCCAATTAGTGGGGTTATTAGATTAATAAATGAAATGTGGACAACTAATTCAAGCAACTCCCAAATACTATATATTAACTGTTATAATTTAGCAGTAAAAGTAAAATTTAAAATATTTTGGTTCCATTGCTTTTGTTACATATAATAACGATGTAAAACAGAGTTTTTTAGTTTGTATAAAAAACGAATAAAGTATAAAATGTCTTGGGGAATGCCTCCCTCTTTCATGCTATGATACATTAACTTGATCTGTCGCGAGCGAACATGTAATTAAATTTATTATTATTAGTTACGTCTCCAAAATTTTTTTGAATTTCCGCTTGCTAAGCACGCCTATTAAAACAGGAAATATCACTTAAATAATTTAAAGTATTAAGAATCGTTTTAATACTCTATGAAAGTTTTTTCATCAAGCAAATGCAAATCTTTTCATTAAAATAACTTACTAAAAAACTTACCGCAGCATGTCTCGTGTTTGTAATGTTTCTATACCTCAACTAAAACTACTGACATTTATTCAAGTCTTATTTAAAATTGACTTCCTTGGTTAATGCTCCGTAATTAGTGGTGGAGAGATTTGATCCCTGCTTTAATTGGTCGATTTGTATATTTGATCAGCAAATGAAACTTTTACATCCGCTAAGGGGATTTTGTTACAGTGTAATGACGAAAATAAGTGGAAATGGACATAATTAAAATTAGTGTTTAATGATTTGAGACGTGTGAAATATATTACCCAAATTCAAATCATTTTCAAATAAACACGTCTATTCTTACCAATTAAATTTAATGTAATTTAATATTTTTGAATTTTTTAATAAATTGTAGAAATTTGAACTCATAGTATAATTTTATCTATAATGTTATATAGGATTCTGGGATTTATTTAGTTATGCAATTTAGAGTATTCTGTGAATTATGTGAATCAGTTTATGTTCGCACTTAAAATAGTGTAGATTGTCTATAATTCCCAAAAGTCAATGTGCTAAAATTTAACAGTCTCTATCATGCATATGAAATGGGATGTATTGGAGCATACTAAAAAAACCAGCTGTAATTCATACTAATATATGTAATAAGTTCTATTACTTTAATATGAAGGTGTTGTTTTCACTGCATTATATTTGAGTGTGGTATTAGAGCTTAAATTACATCGATGTCTTTGCTTTTTCATAATGTAATCGATATGAACTTAATACGACTTTCGTATTATTTCGAAATTTCTTGATCATATATTGTCATATTTTATCATGTGAAAAAATGTCTTTAAGTATTAAGACCCATTGTAGCAAAATAGGCTCACCATCGATTTCACTTCATATTCCGTAACAATATATTTACCTGATCCGTGGTTTGTTCAATAATGCCTCGGACTAAGAAAGAAGCACAGCGCAAAAAACCAAAACAACTTTTATTGTTCGAAAAACCTATGGAATTATCTTTCAATATAAATACCATAGGTGTCAATCAGCTTATTTCAATAAATACCAACTTTTGAAATCCATCACCGAAAAATTTTTCAGGAAGCCGGGCAAGCCACTTTTCAACAATTTGCTAGAGCGCATTTTATGTTCAAAATGATACTTTCTTCAGAAACTTGAATAAATTTAATCAATTGAAACAAGAACCCGGCTGTATGCTGGATGTTGCAGAAGTGTAAAATCGAGCCTCTCTGTTGAAAATTTTGGAATATTTTTTGCATGGATAGGAGCATTATGAACAAGGAGCCAAATTTGAATATTTCTTGATTTCTGTTTCTTTATACGGTATTCCTCAACAAATTTACATCGTATTGACCATTTATTGTTTGTCTATTAGGGAAGAAATCTATGTGAACCATTCCATCTTAATTGCAAAACACTGAAACCATTTGTTTTCGAAGTCAGGTGCGCTTCTCATCTTGCTAGGAGGTTTCTCTTCTTTATTTCACCAGTGAGCTGAGTGTCATGAAAGAGATGTCTCGTCATCAGTAAAAATATTATATATAAAGGCATCATCATGCTGATTAAGCAGTTGCAAATTCGACATAGAATTTTATTACAATTCGATATTCTACTGTTACCTTACGTGATAAAAATTAAATATGTGCCTATTTTCGTAAACTGTAGGCAAAAATATAAATTTAATTTATTCACATAAACAAACATATGGTCAGGTGTCAAAAGCAATTGCTTTGAATTAATTATGTTTCTTTCTTGGTTGGTCCCAGGCATTATTAAACGAACCACATACATACTATTGTAGCACGCATTTTGATGTTTTGATAACAGTTTTTGCGATTCGAACTATGCTGTACACTTCAGACAATCTCTTTAAATAGATTAAACAAATATCTCAAATTTGTCATTAGCTTTGTCAATAATGAGCGGTCGATCTCTGGTAATGTTGCCTCCATGTTCGACCAACGGGAATAATGCTGATATAGGCTATATTATTGGCAGAATAATTAATCTCATTGGGCTGAACTTAAGCTTTGTCAGTTCTCATTGCTATTGCTGCTCATTTTATCAAAAATACCAAAAAAAAATTAAATTCTGATTTTGTCGTTTAGAACATTAAGGTTTTAGTCTAACGCAAATTTCTTTATAATATAAAAATCTTTATAATTATTGAAACAAATATAAAAATATAGCAGTTCAAAAAATATTGAATTTTAGTGAAATTATTTTGAGAACTTTTTTCCATTGCTATGCTTCATATGACATTAATTTTCAGATCATTGCATTTCAATAGTGATTGTAAACACTAAATTTAAATGCAATGGTTTATGCGAATAAAGTAAGAATATTTCAGATGGAAAATTTTATGTTTTAAATAATACCTATATTTCGAGTAAAGGCATAGATAATAATTAATAGTATGATAGTTTTTCATGTAAAATTAGAAATTTTTAAGTGGAAGCATTGTTTTTAATAAAAAAGACCTTAAAATAATTGCAATGATTTAAGTTTGTTTAAATATTTATTAGTAAACTTGGTAAAATTGAGTTAGGGAAACTTGTGATGCTTGGGATATATTACCTTCAATTAAATAAAGAAACACTATGGCTGAAAAATATTGATTAGTGATATAATTTTTATTCTTCAATTAAAAATAAAATCTTAAATAAAATCTTAAATAAGAATTTCTGAAGAACATCTAGATAGGAAAAATGGTGAGTGTATCTAAGCTTAAATATACTTAGATCTTCCTTGTGTTGATTTTATTGAAATTGGGTAAGCTTAAAATTATTCATCTCAATTTGTCAAATATTAGTTTGCTTATGACCTATAGTATATTGCAAAGTATTGAATGCTGCCTTAAGCTTAATGACGCCATATCTTCATTATTAAAAAATTTCAATGTCAATTTCTTGGTAAGCTAGGTCAAAAGTTGGTGCATTTTATAATGACCTCGTTTGTTTTTTTACGATGCAATTAGGCAGCATACAGGTTTTTTGAGTTTCAAAATTATGAACTGCAAATACAATTACTAAGATGCACTTCTTGATGTTCCCTGCTGAAATATTTATTTAAAATGTTTAGTTATAAGTTGATAGCCAACAACACTCTCACTGTCATAGCCAAAGCCAAATTCGTTACGGGAATGGTACTATAGTATACATTTGTTGCTAATTTGCTGCAATTTAAGGAATCCTGGATCAGATTGCTACATCTACTTGAAACAATTATAATAAATATTTTTGCATCCAATGAAATTTGCATCTAAATGAAGGAATTCAAAGATTTTAGATTCTAAATTTGATTTACTGAATTTGAACTCTTTAACCTTTCAATAAGATTTCAATTTCACATTAAGGTCTAGTGTCGGGAAGGAGTTACTCACTTTTATATATGAATATAGGATCATATTTAAAACCCCCAATCCTTGGTGCTGCACTCAGTTTTTCAGGGGTGGGTTAATGCTCGTTTATAATAAAAACTATGGGTGTATTGATAAGCTATTTCGTAATTTATGGCTGTTTATTTTAAATTTAATCATTGTTTTTATGGACACAAAGAACCATGAAACAGTAACGTCCAGTTTGAAAATCTCTTTCTCAATAGGGAGAGCCTCTAGACCATTCACTGACATAATAAATAGGAAAATAGGTATGTATTAGAGCTATAGACATTAATGCTTCTGAACATGAAGGTGAGAAAGATTTGCATAGCATATGATGAATCTTTGGGATTTCTGTTTGTTAATTCTGTATTTAATCAATGGCGGCTGCCTAAAGACAATGTTTGACAATTTCTGCAGAAAAAATCTAAGAGCAGTGTTCGCTTAAATTCATGGATTGGCTTAAATCTTAGTCTGGTGGGAAAAGTGCTTAACATATTATTAGCTTAAGCCTTCCAAAATTCTCATCTAAAAATATTAAATATTTCCATCATGTCCAATTCGATCCCATCTCAACACAAAATATCAGGAAAGTTCAGAAAAATCGTATCATGCTTTGTGGACAATGTCTTGTACAAAATTTATTTCATTTATATTGATCTCAAGAAACAATGTAAGAGGTTGAAAATATTCCTTTATTGTGAGAATTACAAAAGTAATTTCGAATGCACGTAGTTAATAAATAACTTCCTTTATTCTTTTCAAAAGACTTAAAGAGTACTTTACATAAAGGAAGTTGAGTTTTAATTATAACAAAAACAGATTTGTTTTGAAATAACAATTTATTTTCATTCAACTTTTCTCTAATTAGACTTTGACTGTGTAGAAGAAACAATAATTCACAGCAATTTGGCACCAAAATATAAATGCGAATACTGAGAAAACTGAATAACACTAGCTTTGTATTTAGATATAATGAATAAATGTTATATATGTATACATATAAATATATATATATATATGTATATATATATATATATTTGAAAATACTTTTACATCATCTAGTGCCTGAATACTTATTATGTTTTTTAAATAATTAAATCTAAACTTTCATCGGCAATTGGAAAATTGTAATGACATAAATATTATAGTTGCATTTAAATGTATGCATTATTAAGTATCTGTGTTGATAGCTTTTTCATTAAGGAGACTACACTACATAATCAGTAGTGCGATTACAATTAAAAAAATTTTATGTTGCGACTTATTTTCAGAAAAAAAGTTAGTACTACAATAATTTCATAAATAAACATGTGAAAGTCATAAGCTATATTTGAAAAAAACAAATTGAAATTGAAGCATTTCAATTTTCATAAATGCGTTTTTGGGAGTCTGTTAGTTACAGGAAATATATATATATATATATATATATATATATATATAATTGCATAAACATGAAAAAATAATCATTAAGTAAAGATAGTTAGAAAAGATATACATACATTTGTATGATTTATGTGGCGAGAATCAGTGGGGACCCATGGGAATCCCCAATAAAAATTCGTTGGCCGGGTGCGGATCAAAATTCTGTCCCATGTTAATGCCTGCCCTTTGGTTGTCCCATAAACCTGTATGATATTTCATTCGAATGAGAACGTATCCTTGAATTCTTTCCAGGATTGTGTAATGGAACTGGAATCATCACCATGACTATGTAATAGGCATGGTCATAATCTTAATCCGCCGTCACTATATATATATATATATATAAATACATACCTACTGTGCCTTGCATAAGACTGATGGCCAGCATAAAACGCAAGTCATAGAAGTCGAGGCTGGACTTGGGTTGAATATATAACAAAAATATTTGCGCATTCGTTATATTTTTACCAATGATATATTTTAAGTATATGTCAGCAAGCACATGGTACCAGTATAGTTCATAAAAATAAAAAACACTTCTGAATTTTGCAATTTTATGGCAATCTTTGACAAATTGTATTCTGAGCATAATTGTGAATTACGTTAAAGAATTGTTTGAAAACAAAATTTATGCATCTTTCTCTTTTTGTATGAAGATAGTCACAATGAAATATAGGTGCATATTTTGATGGGCTATAAAATATTGAGAAATTATTGGAATCATTAAAGAAAACTGGAATTACTATTATAAATAAAGTGATAAAGTAATAAAAGTTAAATGCCAACTTGGAATTTGAATTAAGCATTGTTCTCAGAAAACAGATGATTTAATGCTATAGAAATATTATACGAAAACATGCTGAATATGTTCATAAAGAATTACTTTAAATCACCCTAACTCTTTTCACATAAACAGGCCCATCGGAATACCAATAAACCATCATGGGTACGTTTTTGAGGTGTTTGTATTGCCTATGGAAATAGAATCCCTGCAGAATTTAGAATGAATATGAAAGAGAAGATATTCTTTAACCTGTGGTGCTTTTTTATAAAATTTTAAACTTGTGATTCATGAGCATTTCAACAATATTTGAAGAACTTATCGCTTATTTTGAAAATCTCGCAGAGACCTTAGATCCTGCCTAAAGATGTACAATAGCAGATCAATTGTTATGTTTTCTTAAGGTGTGAAGAAAATTTAAGTATTATAGTATAATATGATTCATTCAATGTTTCTTAGAATCAAAATCTGAAATGAACAATTAAGTACCTTACCACTTTGCTTGTTTTCAAAAATGCACTTTAGCATACATCGTATGATGAAATAGATTGAGAAAGTTGAAAATGAGGGATGTCTTTATCAAGAAAAAATCTTTTGTTTTGCATGAATACAAGGTCTACCATAATCACCACCTGGCCATTTGCAGTAACATATATAAAAATGAGGATACAAAAACACTTCACCCCAGATTGTAATTTAATAAGTCGTATTAAAGTAACAAAGTCAAAGAATTGGCTATTTTACACATCTCTGGGCTTTGAAGCATTTTGACTTTTTTCAAAATTCTATAAACTACATTTAAATAAAATGAGGCCATTAACAATAAACTATCATTTTTCTATATTTCAAAATTAATAACTTAACTGCATAAGAAACACAGAATATTAGACCTACACAAGCAAGTAGAAATGTAGATCTAACTTTTCTAATTGAGATGTAAAATTTCTAGAAATTGAATAAACTTTTCTACTTTTGAATCCCTCAAATTTGTGTGGAGAACCCATTGTTTGTTTCAAAGCCAATTGAATGCCTGTAGGTCGATAAAACTGGAGCAACTTTTGATGTTCTTTATATTACATACATAAAAAATTTACACCCAGTCTCTACTAATATTTATTGTATCTTCTCGTTTTTATACGCCAAATAATCAGGCCGTGATAAAGTAGATCATGATTAATGCCACGAAATGCGATTTATTGATAGCATATTGACAGTTAAGCACTGATTTATAAATGAAAAGTTTTTTAATAGATTTGTTAAGATTAGAGAACATTGAACCAATGTGTCGACCATGAAATATAGTTCAAATATATTTTTAGGAGAAAATTAATAGGGCATGTGTGCGATCGTGGTGTGTTATTATACGATTTACTTTGTTCGATGAACTGCGACATATGACACTAATCAAAGCTCACCTACATAGGAATTTATTTTAACTGGTTTCGAAAATGGTCGAAGGAAATCACAATTCATGAGACTCAGTAATTAAAATGTATAGAAATTTATTTACCTCTTTAATCTAAAATAATATCGAATGTAGCTTGCAGTAACTCCGCAAATTACCGCTTTGATAAATAGGCTCACTTGCTCTGATTATTACGCCAACCCTTTTCCGCCATGTAAATTTTCGATTTTCGCCCTTATCCCGCTGCCCTTTTCAATTAAATTGCGTCTACGTCGAAAACATCATACAGCTAACATTTATAGAAAATTCGTATTTACGAAGGCACAAATATAAAAATTAATATTCTCAGGCTGAATATTTCCATCATTTGCGAGAAATTTCAAAATTTGTTGAATGATCTCTCAACTTCAGTCGAGGTTGAACTCGGATTTTTAAAGGTGAGGATTTAGGGAAGGCTTACCACGCTTTTATGACCTCAAGATCCAATATGATTCCCGCTTGAGGGATAATGTTTTGTATAAGTTCACTGAACTTATCCAGCTTAAAGAGCTCAGCTTCATTGAAATAAAATAAATGAGCTCTTATTCGCCCTTTATAACGATTTTGGTATACAACTATGAATTCGGCCTTTTTGCCATTATCGCCTTCTTGAATGCCCTACTGATTATAATAGGTAGTTCTCAATAAATCCAAATATTGCAATATTTTGATACATTATATTCTGTTGCAATATTGCAATATATATATTTATACACACATATATATATATATATATATATATAATATATATATATATATATATATATATATATATATATATTGCTATTATTGCATTTCCATATTATTGCAATACATTATTCTAAGGCCTTTTTGTTCAATATCAATACATTCTCGTAAATCTCTTACTTCCTAGCTGTTTGGGAAATGAATGTTCTATGGATGCACAATAAATTATACATTATTAGTTGGAATTGAATTATCCCCAAAAGCCTGGTGTCATAAAAGACCTCAAAACATCGTTCAGCTAATGTTATTCAGGCTGAATTATCCAAAACTTCAGTGGCAATCACAGTTCGAAAAAGGCTTCATTATCATCTGACATAATACAGTAAGAGACTTAAAAATTGAATTATTTTCTATAGAGCCTTCATTAATAGAACTTACTGAATAAGAAAAAATTGAACTTAATGGAAACATTGAAGATAATGTTCGATATTGTGTAGATCTTTTTAGGCGCGATTACAAAAATCCGTGTTTGATGTACGGATTACACATCCGAATGCGCCATCAAATCAAAATAAAACAGTTGCTCAAATTTTATCAGAACACGAGGCTTCCAAAAAAAGTAGCACACCAAGATCGTGTGTAGAACATTCAACATGCTTCATTCACCCTTTCATATTTACAACCAATGGTGCTATGGTTGATGAAGCTATTCAATATTATACATTACTTGCTGAAAAGTTAAGCAATAAAATGAATTTTAGTTATACAAACACTATTAGTTACATACGAAAGAGGCTTTCTTTAACAATTTTAAGAACTGTTAAGTTGTTTTACATGGTAAAAAAAGAAAATTTATCAAAACCTTAGTCTTCTGAATGAAATTGATGTTAATTTGTTTAGGTTTTTATTATTAATTAATGGCTAACATACTCTGAAGATCAACTGTTAAATTTTTAATATTCCTAAACGAGACTTTGTAAATTACATAAATATTTTGCTATAATTTATGATCGAAAATCATAATAGTATTAATTTTATAAACATGTATACTTATTTTCTTTTTTTGTTAAAAAATTGTAATTTTTTTGATCTTTAAATATTATATTTTGTAATGTTGATTTTGTAAACCAAGATTTTTTTATCTGTGAACTTCAATCCAATTTATATTAAACTAGACATAGATTCAGCAAAAGTAATAAAATTTCCGTTTCTTAGATCTATCTTATTAGAAAAAATGCTCATTTTCTATGACTGGGGTCAAAGAAGCCCCAGACAGCAACTAACCATTAAACCTTTATGATTTCATTTGATTTACAATGTTAGTTTTTGTAGAATGTATTCAAAAATATTGTAGATAAATCAAAAAACATTTTTTATACTCAGAATAGGGAAAAACGAATTTTCAGTGCAGTGCGAAATTCATAATGTATTCTACCTCTTTCACTAATATTGTGTTTTTTTAGTATTGGCTTCCTTCTTAGTTTAATTGTTTTTCTACTAGAGGTGTTACCGATAAATTTACTGACTGTATTGTTATAATCCAATCGAATATTTTAGATCGTAAAAGTGTTGTTCCGTTTAACTTCATAATCATGGAAAACAGGAATACTTTTTTGTCTTTCTAAAAAATGCTCAGAGAAAGTTTGCCTTCTGCCATAATGATAGCATGAACTTTGTAACCAAAACCTGTACGCTATAGTATGAGACAAAGGGAAAATGATCTAATTGGTGTTTGCAAATCTTGGTAACACTCCCAAATTGTAACCTTTTTCATATAAGCAGAATTATGACTAGAGTTAACAACTTTCAATGATTGTGGCCTTCTAGAAATTATAGGAAAAATTAATGAAGAGTGCTTAGTAAATGTTTCCATATCTCATAAAACCTGTATTACACAAATATTCATAGTAATGAATTTAACAGTAAATCCTACAACACTCCATAGCTTCATTTAAGTATCAACTGAACGTCAAAGTATTCAAAATGGTTAAGCAAATTGTGATGCTATAATTTTTGAATTTTATTAAGGATTCTTGAGAAAAAATATTAAAACAAAATCACATTAACATTCAATTGCATTAAATTTAGTGATAGTGTTGTGAACCTGAGATTAACATGGGCTTGGATAGATAAATGAAGAAATTGAGGCAACATTTTCCAAAACATTACCAATTATTTCTGATCAAGTACACATTTTGGAGGAAATATGTGTTCTGCCGTTGGGAATTTTAATCTATGAAACTAGAAAATTTATTTGAACTGATGTAGAACTAAATCAATTCAATTCTAGCCCACAGAACGATGGTATGCTCGTATGCATATATATATATATATATAT
>CABFPE010000033.1:1998425-2009817 GCA_900660155.1 Hofstenia miamia | reverse complement strand
TTATTTCCTTGTCTACTCAACAATTGTTTTTCTAAAGAAGCCATACACTTGGAAGGATTATAATATCACTATCACTTAGCACATTCGTTTCGCAAAAAAATATAATTATTAATGGAAAAAACTTTCCGAGCTTGTTCGAATGAGGAAATGCACAAAATTTAAACAAGCTGTATTGTTTCTTTGAGTAAAATTTGTAGGCTACGCTTAGATAATATTGTACCTCACTAAATTAATGAACAAACATTTTTTTAAACCTGGATATATATATATATATGTGAACGCATGGAAATGTTTTTGCCTCCAGGTGAATATTAGTTTTACTTTATTTAGATACGTTTGAAATAATGACAATTTTAATCATTGTTCGTTCTTATGTAAATATACAAAATAAAGCTTTATTGATAGGCGCAATTGAGGGCAAACATACTTTCCTAATTTTGAGTTTGCAATAATTATAATGATATTCTATATGAAAGGAATTTATTTGTAAAACATACAATAGATTTGTTTACATTTAAATTGAACTTAGTGTGATATTTAATAGTTGTCTCTAACGAATTCAAAAAATAAATAAGAAATTTTATATATAGTTATACATTTTATATAATTATAATAATTATGCAATGTTTTCGTTTTATTAGAAGACTTAAATTTGATTTTTGCTCTTAGAGTTTATGAAATGAAGAGAAGTTTTTAGTGAAGTTTATGATTTGATATTCAATGTTTTCGTACCAAAGACCATCTCCTTACCAACAGCACTTATGACGCTGATCTAAAAAATTAATAAATAACTAGGAACAATTATATTATGCTAGTTTACCTTTTGAATTAAATATTTAAAAAAAATAACACCAGATTTTCGTATAAAGAAATATTTTTTCTAAAATATGTAACCTGGGAAATGATGTTCATTCTAGAAGGCATTGGATTAACACATCAAATTACACAGGCTGAGGCATTTAAAGCTTCATCATTATCACTGTTTTTAAATGTTTGTTGTGTCCATTTAGAAAATTTTCCATTCAAAGTTATTGTTGAAAACATTTCCATTCAGGATTGTTTGCTATGGTAAATTTGTGATACGATTTGTAATTCTGGGATCTGGTATCCGAGGATAATCGTGGAATTTTTGGTTTGAAAAACGGCTAACACCCTCTACTGATATATTAATTGTTAAGGTTTAAAACCTGAAATAGTATTGCGTTGAATTTCAAATTTAACAATAATAAACTTTTAACTGTGCTATAGACAAAATCAAACATTTTAGACTGTAAGAAAACATCTGTGTAAAACAACAAAGTGAATGACATCAGCTGCAACTGAGTTAGGGATTTTTTTTCATAAGTCAGCCTGTTCACGGGAGCAATATTCTCTTAATGCTTCCAGGCCTACAGGAACGCCGTATCATATTAAATTAATAAACAAGTGAAAGAATTAAATCTACACAAAGAGGCTCATCTCAATATAGTCCTGCTCATTACTTCCCTTTTTTGTAATCCATTGATATTATCTTAATATTAAGTCTTCGAAATTCCGATTAAATCCTAGAAATTTTGATAGACTTAATCAATGTGTGTAAATAGAAGAATCTTTGATATCATTATATTTGGAATTGAGAAATGTTAGAACCTTGTCTTTAAAATACATTTGCGTCTTCATAATGATTCAAATCATTCGAATGTTAGTGAAGACCAGCGTGATGTGATGGTTCATTTCAAAATATAGCAAGCATGGTGTTCGCAAAACTTCACAAACAATGTTCTAAGTTCTAAAAACGGATCAAATCAGGTCACCGGGTAATTTAATTAACAATTTTACGTGGCCGCGGGGGTCACTCGATTACATTTTGAGCCCGATTGCAACTCTGATTGATATACTGAATATGTCTTACAAAAATTTGACTATGGCATAAAAATTGAGAAGAAATTTTCTTACAGATCTGGATTCAAAAAATCTTATTAAGAATATATTTTTGCGCTTACAATCTATATTTTTCAAGTCACTAAGATTTATGTAAAATGAATCAGCACAAATACAAAACAAAATACTATAATATTACAGCTTTAATAGCCTCCTAACATTCAGTTGAGTGTAGTGACCAATAATGTAATTCAGATGCAGAAGAAATTCTTATTCCATTCTAGAAATTGGAAGATTTGTATTTAATTGCAAACCCTATTTTGTAAATGAGGGGAAAATGTTGTTAATAAATTATATATACAAATTTAAAAAGCTATAACTACAATTAGACTAGAAGATATTATTTGTTTTAACAATTTTTAACATTGTTTAATTATATGTAATTTATCGAAGTTTTATATTTACGTTTTATTTAAATGATTTCTGCTCTTGATTACTTCTTACTTATACAAAGCAATATAAATCCATAAAGTGAGACTATATACAATATCATGAAGGTTTGAGGAATATTTGAAAAGCAGATAAAAACCAAAGAAATTTTTCTCATAAAACGTAAGTAAAATTTTGTGATTGCAAAAAATAGATGCATTCTGCATGCCATAAAATAATCTTACCATAAAGTTTTCATTTTTTTCATGTTTTGCAATGATTTCCTTTCCTAATTCATTATCAGGAATTTGAACATCTCGTTTAACTTCTCCAGAGTCCGTAAGTAGAGAAAGAAAGCCATCTTCAGCGTCAATTAGTTGATAGTCCTCTTTCTTAACGTAAGGAACATTCATATTATGTGTCGATGGACAAACATCTTCATATTTTCGCCCCGAGAATATTTCAATTCCAACCAAATGAATCTAATTAATGAATTGTCAATATATGTTACATGAAAGAAAATTCTGTTTTTATCAATTTATATATTATGGATTTCATCTGAAAAAACATATAGCGCAGTTACTGAGATGTGTGAGTTTGGCGTTTGCAATAAATTTCCAGTCTTATGTTTGCTTTCCTATATATTATTGGATGGGGAAGGGGTGGGTTAATAATTCGAGCTAAGATACTGTACATACCTTAGCGTGACCATGTTTTCCAGTTTTTGATGTCGACATTTCGACAATTTTGCAAGGATTTCCTTTAATCATAACGTACCCATTCTTTCTTAAGGCCGAGCACTGTGTCGGATAGGTGCTGGAGGCTCCGGAATCTGCAACATCAAAATCATCATGTGTCGTTGCCTCCGGTTGCTTCCTTACCATGACTTGTGCTACAAGAATTTTTACTTCATTTATATTAGGGCAGTTTCGATTGCGCAATTTGTCGTCATTCAGTGTAATCTTTCGCCATAGTAAATTATTGCTTCGATTGCTATAGTTTCACGCCTGAACAAAGAAACCAAAATATTTAATTGCTTTGTAATATTGCATATTTTGCTTCAACTTAGACAAATATTGATATAAATAAGGACAAATATGAAGTGGTTGTTTGCTCGATGAATCTATGAATATTAATCTGATGAATATTAAAACATCGTTTCCCTAATATTGAAAGTGGATGTTATGATCTTAGCATATGCATGACTTCAATGTTTTAAAAAAATAGCAAACGATGAACGTTTTTTAATTAATTACATTAAATTTTGGATTTTAGTAATGCAGGTACATGCAAGCGGTCGGGTTCAAATGGTTGCGTTTGATGGAGATTTTGCAACACTTTTTCAACCAGTTTTTTCACATTACTCAGTATTTCCTAGAGATAGGCTGCAAAAATAATGGAGCTGTAAAATATTCAATCTAACTAAAATAGAAAGGAAGCTGAATTTGGCTTGATTTAAATCTCACAGCGGTGTTTATTTGCTAATTGAAGTATACGTGAGACATAAAAGGCCCTGGTAAACCCGCTTATTTGTATATGTTTGTCAAAATTTAAATATCATATATTTTCATTACATATTTTTAGTGTTTTTATTTTTGTTTCAAAATTTCTGTTTGTTAAGTTTTACTCATGACAATTTCATACTTATAATGAGAAAATTCATAAGACAAGCTGATGGAACACCGTGTGACAATGCTAGGGTAGAAAGGGTGAATTGGTCACATTTTTCATTAAATGCATCTTACGACGCTATTATTACATGAAGTGAGATGCTTTTGCTATTTCTTTGTTTTCTTGCGAAGTGGTTCCTAAAAGTTGTACTTTTATAGGTTTTTGGTATTCAATCTGCTTGATATCATCGTTATTCATGTTCCTAAGAATAGATTAAAGCGTATCTCTTTTCCTGATTATTACAGCTCGTATTCGGCGTATATATGTAACAATCTTTATACCATTAGGTGGAAAATTTTGTTTAAGCTGTCTGTTAGCTATACTTTGAAAGTATAATTTGTGCTCAAAAACATTTTCTAGATTCAGCAGAGTTGGTCAAATTGATTTTCATTTTTGACTTGGGCAGTTCATTTATCGACCTTTTTTGGCTATTGACATGACATTTGTAGTGGAAGTAGATATAAAACCAAGATTTTAGCAGTAACTACGTATAGTTCATTTTCTGCTACACATGTTAGTTTCATTGTTTGCCTTTCGAAGAATATTCTTTACCCTTGTGATTCGTTGCTATACTTTGGTGAATATCAAAAAAAACACCAGAGCATTATATGCTGCAAGGCTAAAAAAGTTAAAGTCTGCAAGCGCCCACTTATGACGTTTCAGATAGAAGACTAGCTATGGTACCTATATCAAAATTATCAATGTCACCCTTTTATTTATTGTAATATTTAATAATATATATATATATATATATATATATATATATATATGTGTGTTTTTTGAATGAAGCTACAGCAATATAATGAAATGAAAAAAACAACGTACAATCTTTTCGGACTTTGAATATAAATAACTATAGAAATATGTTTTTGAGGTGCGAAAATCGAATGAAATTTGCTTCTTCTACTATATTTTTGTATTTCCAAAAGGGATAATAGTCGACGGAAAAATGGGAACATGCATAAATTTTCAGGCTAGAAGAGATATCGCAATAAACAGTGTGGAAAATTACTAGCTGCTGTGATGGTTTGTGCAGATCCAATGTATGGTACAGTAAGTTGCAAAACAACATCCGAAGAGTCCTGCCAATTTATCCAGTATGCATATATATATATATATATATATATATACTATGTATATATATAAGTGAAAGTTTGAAAAGTCACTCCTAAACTCTCATTCTCTTCCTATGCATAGAAAAATAGTTCTGTGAGAATTTGAAGAAATTCGGACAAGATGTAGATCCTGCACATCGTCTTTGAAGTTTTACGGGGTATTCAAGAATATCAAGAGGGAATTTAGGCACTAAAAAATTGCTTTGCCTTTTTTTAAGTTCCACCATATTATATATCAGAGATGGAAGTGGGGCGTGTCAACCCATAGGGCAGGGTGGGGCGGGGCAGTTGTACTGACAATATTAGAGTAAATGAAAAATTTGTTAATATGTTCCCTGCCGAGATCGCGAATTAGATATCAGGCATAAACTTTCAATTAAGGAGCCTTAACAAAAAAAGACAATGACCTCATTAAATTTGTTTCTGTCTACATTGCAGAATTTATAGAACAAAAATGCACATTCTCATCAGCAAACACCATTTTCTGAACATAAATTGAAACTCATCGAACTAATGAATCGAGCAAATTTGTCTTTTTCGTCAGATGATTTTATACAACTTTGTCGTTGTGTTTTGTATATTTTAAACAAAATATGCACAAATATCGAATTGGCGTGATTTCAACAATGCGCGGCATAAATAGTGAATATTTCAAAGATACGATTGAATAAAAATTACTTCTAAATCTTGTAGTTCTTATTAAGAAATATTTGTAGAAACTTTGAATAAACATTAAATATTTAAATTTACTAGTTTCTTATCTATTTCATGGGGATTGACTTATATTAATGTTCACCTTGTTCAAAATCCAAATTATTGTCCAACTAGCTTAATTTTGAAGTTATTACTCATTTTTGAAATACTAATTTTCAATTCACTTTGCTACAGCTTTTCAAAAAACAATTTGGTTTTATTAAACACAGATCTTCTGTCGCACACTTCCTAATTTTTCTGACTAATTTTGATATTAACTACCCATCTACGGTTCTATATACAGATTTTTAAAAAGCATTTGCTGAAGTTCCGCATGGAATACTTCATTCTAAGAAGAGGAAGTGCAAAATTATTCGCTCCATTTTCAGGCATCATATTTTCTGGCAGATTTCAGAGAGTCATTATCGGTCATAACACTAAATCGACATGGTTACCAGTCACCAGTGGTGTACAGCAAGAGTCTATCTTGGGGCATATTATTTCTTTTGTTCATAATTTTCGTGCCGGAAAATTGTATCTATACTTTACCTTAACTATTTGTGGATGATTTAAAACTGTTTGCAAATTCTGACAATGAACTTCAGCTTGACTTCACTTATCTTAAGAAGTGTACAAATAATAATTATTAATAATTCTTCCTAGTAAATATATAGCAGCATCAATATTAGCCCTATATTTCCTTTGTAATTTGTTCAATATTTGAGAGTATTCCTTCCAAGAAATCTCAGTTGCTCACTACATATTAATAACAAGATTAAAGCAAGTAATAAAACATTTGTTAATGAAAAGGTCACTACCTTGTAGTTTACCTATTTCCTATAAACTTCAGTTTTACAATGCTATGATTTTGTCCTCTCTTTCTTACGCTTCTCCAATGTGACATGCGAACAATAAGGATCTAACTAATTAAGATCACCTGCAAAATATTTGCACATATTGGATTATATATATTCATGGATACAAGAATTGACTGCTTGCTCTATGTTTACTACCAATTTCACTCGAACTTCACTTTTAGACCTTATTTATAAAATACAAACGAACGTTAAAAAATTGTCGATATAGACCGATAGCTTGGCATAATATTTAAAAAAGATAACGTCCACAAATTATGGATTAATGAAAAAATAGATATGTTTGACTTCAAAATTTTTAATTATACATGTAAATTTATATCAACGAAAACCTGTAAATTCATAAATCAAAAATAGTAAAATATATTTTCGAAAACACAACTAAATAAACTGCTTTTTAAAATGTCCCATTTTACAAACGATAATTATAAATTTAAATAAAAGAAAAATAAAAAATATCTGGGGTATTCATACATGAAGACATATAATATATTGCACTGCTATCAATTTATGAGCCGCAAAGAATGATAATTCGGATAATGAACTTTAAGATATCTACATACAGTTTTAAACAATCATTTTAAAAGAAACAATTTACTAAACATTCTTAGTTACAGTTTTAAGAACTTTCATGCCATGTAAAAGCACAAAGAAACAAATATCTCATTTAATATTATTGTTTCAAAGAAATAAATCATAATTATTACACTAAAGCTAGATCCAAAAAGTTTACTCCAGCAATGCAGCATAATACAATTATACACATTAAATCTATTCAGATTAGAGATAGTAAGTTAATAAATTACATAAAGTCTACTTGAAATCATTGTTTTATGCATATGACAAAAGAGCAAAGCTGTACTAGCTAGAGTGCAATGGAACAGATGTAATAAATCATTACATGAAATATTAATTACTGCCATTATGGAAAATTATAGTTCATAATCAATAACTAGTATTAATAACATCAAATGAGCCTTTACCAATAAATTCTTGTAAGTTCTTAAAATGAAATATTATTATGTTTTATTTGCAGTTGTTTAGATAAATAAAAAAGACATTTTAATACCTAAGGATAATTGTAAAACATTTTCATTATTATTGTTTGTAAAATGTGACTGTTTGTTCTCCTTTAAATTTGTGTTTAACAAAAATATAATTTACTAGTTCTCAGGTATAAATTTACATATTTCCATTAGCATGCTTTTATAATTAGAAATTTGGAAATCAAATATATTTTCATCAACACATACTTTCGTACTTAATCTGTCTTAAATATATACAGCATACTATCACATGTTACCACATGCTATAAATTTTTTAATTGTGCAAAGCTATCACTCTATATATACCATTTTTTATACTATTTATGTATTTTATTGTATTTCTCATTTTTTACCCCATAGTAGTCTTTATTTCTTATATGTGTTCCGCATAGCATTATTATGCACCTTGGCCAGTGCATTTATTTTTCAATATATTTCCTGAACCATTGTACATTGCCAAAATTTCATTGTGATAGTAAAAAACTTTTTGTAATATCTCAGTAAAGAAATTTTCAAAAAAGATAACCTGAAATTTATTACTTTATTTTAAATTCAGAAGTAATGGTTATTAAAAACATGTTTTTTTAATTAATACAGCTTTCTGTTTTGTCAATATAGCTAGCTTAGTCAAGTTGGGGCTGCCATTTAGTACAGGTGTGGTATGATAGTGAAGATTTTTAAAATATTGATGTGATATGATCTAGAAATTAGCATTTACTGAGACATTGGAAAATTGTATTTGAGAAAACTTTTATATTTTTAAGTGCAGAAGTACATTTCAGCTGAAAAAAAAATATTTATAAAACTATTTGAATTTATCAACAAAGGCATTGAATGCAAACGTTAATGAATAAAAAAATTGAAAACTGTTCCTGGACAACAAACAAATTAGTTTAGATTTAGATAAGGGACTTGTATACAAGAAACAAGAAAAAATTGAAAGTGGTTAGCTGTATATTCCTTAGTAATGTTCAATCATTGCAATACAAGATGGAGGAACTTGTTTGTGTTACAACAAAATGTAAACTAGATGTTATTCTGCTTGTGGAAACATATTTGTCTTATTTAATATCCAACAGATCATATTTGTAAGCCTACTGATCAACTTTGTGGTGGTGTCATAATTAGATGAAAAATGGAGTTTCTTATGAAGAACTTCATCTCTTTGAAGAAATGGGGTAGAGGCAGGTTGGATTAAGCTTATGCCAACCAGATCCCCTAGAATTATAAGTGGATATATATTATTATAGTTTTATATCACTCTTTAATGTATGGTCCTACTTTGATTTTAACTTGTAATTTCCAGCATTTGGATTATTGATTAGAGGAGATTTCAATGACTTAAGTACTTGTTATCTTGACTGTGAATCAGTGGCGCCATTTAGAGGGGCAAGAAAAGACCATGATCCCTTCTAAATCTAGACACAAAAGTTATGCATGATTTGCAGCCATTACATGCAAAATTTAATATAACAAGCTATGTTGTGCATAAAAATTTCAATGAAAATTTCCTTCAAATTGCGCTTTCCATGCAAATTGTCTGGCAATTATGCTCATACTATTAATTAGCTCAAATCAAATTTCCACTTTTTAGCACTTAAACACAAAAATAATCCCAACCCAGCAAGTTAATTAATATGGTTTAGCTCTGATTTCCAGGACAGATAATCATTAATAGCCTTTATGTTCCTGCCAAAATCTACTTCATTATAACATTTTGTTTTGCAGGTAATAGTTCTACTGCATTTATATTAGAAAATTGGGGTTGGTATAATTTTATATTTTAGCGGTTTAAGTAGGTATTATCACTAAATCATAGATCCTCTCATTTAGTGATGCAATATTTTGTTTTGTATTAATCATTTTATTGTAACATTTTTGTTAATAAAAATCAAATTGGTTATATACCTACTGCCTAGTAGAAATATTTATAAGGCAATCTGCACTAAGGCCACAAAGTTGCTGTATTAAATTTCTGTATTGTTTAATGCTGTACACATTCAGTAATTATTTTGATCCACTTAGGAGTTTTCTGAAATGGCGCCAATGGTATGAATACCATTTAAAGCAGCTTGTCAAACTTGAAACCCATGGGAATAAAACATTAGATAAACTTTTTTCTAAAATTAATCAACTTAATAAGAGTGCAAATGCTATGTCAAATCTTGGAGGTAGTCATCACTCATCAATCTTCCTATGGGCTTCTATCAATTTACCCCCTCAGCCAACAATTATAAAAAAGCCCACAATCTAGAGGACAGCATAATGTTTTCTATCTTGGCAGATTTCTCCCTCCCTATAACTGGCATACAATGTTGGATTCATCCATGGCTTCTTAGTAATTGGAAAATCTTCGCCAAAATAATGGCTGAAGCTATTTATCACTGATTTCTGTTTCACACTGTTAATATATGATTTACTGTGAATGAACAATCACGTAATGAACTTAATTAAATCAACATAATCGGAAGCAGTTCAAGCTATTGCCCAACAAAGTTAACTGTGAAATTAAGAAACCCAAAAACGCTGTCTCTACGTATACGACTCAAAAAACGGCAACATTGCTACCCTCGAAATTGGTGGAGAACAGTTAAAGATATATCTGGAATCAGTACTAAAAAATCTACTTTATCATTTAGTGGAAATCTTGGAAAGTTAGGTATCTTGGAAAAATGGCATTATTAGTGTCATTCAATTTAGGAGTTCAAGTTTTGCTGCTATAATATCAAGCATCATCAGCGTCATGGTGCGGGCAGACTGCCTTAAATATTAGTAAAGCCAAAGTTTAAATTGTCCAGGAAAACAAAGAATTTGTTTGGCAAGTAAATTATTTTGACTAAATGACGCTAATAAAATCTCTTGTTACATTCGAATACCATGTAATAATATCAACAATAATAATAACTCTTAAATAGCTTTATTGTCCATTTTTTGCACGAAATCTGTACATATTTACAGAAATTGTATATAGAGGCATATAGATATATACATATATACATTTACAAAGTTAATATTTACAGATAGACAAGTACAAATTAAAATAAACTAAGCTACAACACATATATAAAAGAATTTTAAAAATCACACACATATAACAAGTTAAAAATACTAATTTACATTAAGTTTTCTCCATGCATTCATTGTTTTTGAGTAACCTAGGTCATGTTGGTGTTTAAGCAGGTTTTGTTTTAAGAGTTTTTTAAAAGATGGTAAGTTTGGGGCATTCCGTATGTTGAGACTTAGATCATTCCACAATTTACATGCTGTTGTGACGTATCCTGTGCTCCAAAATTTATTCTTTGTTTGAAATAGATTTATGCATTTGTTTGATCGGCTTTTATGTGTAAAGTATTGTGAAAGGAAGCTATTGCCTTTTGTTGATCTATTAATGCTTTTAAATAGATTTACAATGCTTGTGTACTTTATTATAAAAGAAGGTGAGAGTATTGCATAGCTGTGAATAATGTTATGAATTGCTGGTTTCTTGACGCTAAACATTACACAAATAGACCAGTTAAACAACCTATTTATTTGTTCTTGCTGTGCTATGCTTAATCCGGTAAGCAAAATGCATGCATATCTGAAGTGGCTCATTACAAATGCATCTAATATTGCTACACCTCTTGCGACTTTTCTGGCTTCTCTTATGATCTGAATACCAGAAGACATCTTTCTTAGCTTGTTTTGGACTAGCTCATTAAAG
>CABFPE010000033.1:1985794-1996592 GCA_900660155.1 Hofstenia miamia | reverse complement strand
CCTCCAACAGCGATTGATTCCCCACCGAGCTTCAAGAAATCTTTGATGGCTTTCCTCTTTGCTGAGCCCTTCTCGAACTTCGCCTACTCTTCCATTTGCTCCTATTTCATCTCCTGTGACTGTCCTCGCTGCCGTAAAACCTGACTTGTTTTTATTTTTTTGTTGTGTATGCCTTCAGCGGCTAAATAAAGTCATTGATTTCATTGATTATTATTATTATTATTATTATTATTATTTATTATTATTATTATTATTATTATTATTATAAGGGGATCTGCAACATTTATAATTATAATAGTCGGAGCAAATTTATTGCGCAATATAAGTATACAAAAATGGGGTCAGTCTTAAATGGCCTGTTGACAAAAGAATGTTATTAGAAATTTTCGTAAGAATGTAATTGAGAATTTTCGCCATTTTGAATCTTTTCTTTCTAATAAATCATCATGATAATAAATAGAATGACCTTGTGGCCTTTTAGAAAAGTATATCTTCTACTATTACTCCTGTTGTAAACAATAAACAACCTGTCTAAAGGCGATGCTATACTGACGATTTTTGTTCAAACTTTTGTCAGAATTTTTGTGTACTACACTGTGGATTTTTTGTCCAAACCTTTGTCAGGATTTTTGTGTGCTAGACTGCGGATTTTGTTTAAACTTTTTTCCAGATTTTCCTTCATATAATTAAATATTTACAAAAGTTCACAGCAAAGATGAACAGCTTGAGAATTTTTTACAAATACATACCTTTTATGAGAAATTAATATTAATTAACGTACATATTAATGATTTATTCAAAGGCAACAAAATTATTTACTATTAAATATACCATCACGCTTAGCAATAATTAGCATTCTGAATACATTACGGAGGTTTATTGCAATCAAGGGTGCGCAATCAACTAAACTAATTAAATAAGGCACGCGATTCTTTTGGCTTTATATACAGTATTCTATATGGTCCTAGTCCTACACTGCCGTAATTAAAATATAACCAACTTATTTGGTTTTACTTAGTTTGCCACAAGCTGCAATAAAGTAGTGGCTGTTAAATCGTGCTAACCATCAATCTCAACTATATATCAGTGCGATTACAGCTTCGCAACATCGTCGGGGTCACCCCTTCAAGTAGACGTTCCTGATGCTACTCCGGTTCCATGGTGCTCAATGTTTTTTTTCTTTTTATTAACTACCTGTTAAGTTCTAATAATAATAATAATAGTAGGCCTTAGTGGCCAAGGGGTAGAAGGATAGACTGGGACCGCGAGGACCAGGATTCGAGCCCGACCTCCGACCCTACCTTCAATGAAAGTGCAAACAAAACAAAAGAACCTCAATCCCTGGCAGGCGTTAAATGGTCAGAGGGTGCGAAGAATCTCCGGTCAACAGGCGGACTCCACAATCGGGAGTGTGGACTCGAGAAGTGGCAGTATAGGAACCACACAGACCAATGGACAACGGCACAAGTGGACAGATCAGCAGAACAGGATAGCATTGGAGTGTTACAGAAGAAGCAGACCAGATGAGAGGGGTTATAGGAAGAGAATGTTGGAAGAATGGAAAAAAGAGGAAACAGGATTAGAAGTTACAGAACAGAGGCTTACAGGTCAGGTCACAAAGTTGAACCTGGTTGAGAATAAACAAAAAAGTAGAGCTGAACAGATGACGCAAAAAGAAAATGAAGCGGCATATGTAGTAGCAGAAGTAGTGGTAGAAACAGCAGAAGCTGCAACTGTAGAGGCAGAGGCAGCAATCAAGGAAATGATGAAGAAAGAATTAGAAGACAGAAGTAGGTTGCCAGTACCAAGAGGCTTTAAGAGAAGCAAGTTAGCAGTAGAAACAGCAAAGGTTAACAAAGTATTAGAAATGATAGATGCTAAGAGTATAACAGAGATAAATAGATTAGTGTGTGCAGGCGCCTGGGAGGTGAGGAAGAATGTAGACATGGACATAAAGAAGAAAAGATGACAAGAAGAGAAGGGAGACAGAAAGTCAGCATGGGAGAGAAGAATTGAGAATAAAGTGGCAAAGATTAGGCAGCAAATACTAGTAAGGCAGGACAGGTGCAGGGTAGGTAAGGAGAAGACTATAGAAACTGCAAGATTATTTGCAGAAGCTGAGAAACTGAGAAAATATAGGGCAAGGGCAAAGCCGGCAAGAGACAATATGAAGTTTGAGACCCAAGAAGGAAGACTCTACAAAGAACTAGATGAAGGAGAAAAGGGTACAGCTAGTAAAAGGACGCAGTAAGGTTCTGGGGAAGTGTGGGACAAGAGATAGAGAGTGTGCTGATGGAGAAGGAAGAAGTAATCACAACTGCAAAGCTGAAGATAAAGAACTGGAAGGTGCTAGGCAGAGATGAAGTACATGGGTATTGGCTGAAGAAGTTCACAAGTGTTCATGAGAGATTAGCAGTAGCATTGGATGAGTGTGTGGTGAGTGGGTGGCCAGAGTGGATGCCTGCCAACAATGTGGAAATTGCTAACTTCTGTGATTTCAAGTAGGCAGAACAGGTTGATACCAGAGGAGCAGAAGGGATGTAGGACAAAGATGAGAGGATGCAAAGTTCAGTTGTTGATAGACCAGGCAGTGTTGGAGAACTGTAGAAGAATAAAAACAAACTTAGCAATGGCATGGATAGACTACAGGAAAGCATATGACAGCATATCACATAGGTGGGTATTGAGGACATTAGAGGCCAATGGAGTTTCATGGAAATTGGTTGAGTTTCTAGAGAGGGGAGATGGGAATTGGCAGACTGAGATAGACGGACTCAGGTTGAGGTTTAGGTGAGGTATATTCCAGGGAAACAGCTTAGCACCACTACTGTTTGTAGCTTAATCCCCAACACAGAAAAGTTAAAGGATACAGGTATAGGATATAAGTTGGAAAAGAATGGTAGAGCAGTGAGTGGCAATGACCAGAGGCAAGTGCATAGATGAAGATGGTTTGAGGATGAGCAGTGGGATAAGATTAATGAAGTACTTAGGCATGAGAGAAAGATATAACAGATCATGAGGAAATGAGGATGAGGTTAAGAAAAGATTACAAGAGGAGTCTCCATTGAATGGACAGAATAGTATAAAAGCAATTAATACATTGGTGATACCAGTGTTGAATGGTAGACAAAGAGAAAAGTTTGGGAACAGTGATAGACATAGCAGTACCAAAGGACAGCAATGTAGAAATTGAAGAAGGTTAAAGTAGTCCCAGTAGTAGTAGGATCAGTAAGTAAGAAGCATAGAAATATTGGTGGAGTTGGGAGTACCAAATTGGGGAGGAGCAGTAGCAATGAAGGCAGCATTGTTAGGAACAATGACAGTTCTAAAGAAAGCTCTCAGACTCCCTGAGAACTGGTGAGTTCCCTGAGCTGAGAGGGATACCAGCATGAAGCTGTGAGAAGTAAGAACAATAATAAGAGTCTAGCAAATTTATTGCTTAGTAAAATTAACAAACAAAATTGAAAATATGCAAACTTACTTAAAGGGGGTAAAATTAAAATCAAGAGCAATTTATTGCTACAAGAAACTAGTACAAAAAACTATAAACTACAAAACTACAAAAAGCTATTTACGCATATAATAAATATATATGATATTAAAATCTGTGTGTGTGTGTATTTGCATTTTATACAAAATTTTTGAATGAATGTAGTGTATTATTGTCATTAAGTAGGAATGTTCACATATTGATAAGTTTAACTGTTTCTTACATGTTGAGTTATGTATAACTCTTTGTGGATGATTTTTAAGGAAAGTCATTATTAAGTTAACAGATTTGTTATCAAAGTTATAATATATTAATTTGTCCCTTAACATGTCAAAATTCATTGAGTTAAAAGCTTTGCTCAAATCAAGGAGTGTAACATAACTACATTTGTTTAGGGTTAAATTACATTTTATTTGTTCTGATATTGATAAAATTAGATCTTGAGTGCTATAACTGTTACAAAAACCAAATTGTTTTTTGAAATAATATTTTCAGATATTAAATATGCATTTATTTGATTATTTAATAATTTTTCAAATAGTTTACTAAAGGGATGGCCAATGCAAATGGGCCTATAATTTTGTGCATTTAGAGGGTTGCCTTTTTATATATAGGGCTTATGTCAGATTTCTTAAATATATCCAGGAATTCATTATCAATAATGCATTGGTTAAATGCAAATAGTAGATGTTCACTGAAGATATGACAATGAAGTTTAATAATAGAGATTGGAAGATTATAAGATGCTGTTGATTTATTTGTGTCTAAAGCTTCTATTATGGTTTCTAGTTCATTTACATTTATGAGTCTAAAAGAGAATTACGTTTTTGCTTTCTCTTATATTGGGGAAAATTGAAATTGCCAAGTTTCTAAAATTTTGTATTTAGATGGTCTATTATTCTTATTTTTTCTGTTGTAGTTTGGTTATCAATACTTAATTTATTAATATCATTTGAAATTCCTTTACTTTTTCACAAAATTTTATGAATATATCACCATTTTTGTTTGTATTAGTTTATTGAAGAACCTTTATTGTTTTAAATCAGATTTTTTATTTCTTAATTGTTTAATAATCCTCTTTGATTTTTCGTACTCAGTCCATTTAGTTGTTGTTGGTTCTGTTTGAGAAAGATCAAACAATTTTCTTTTAGTACTTACTAGTTCATGTATGTCACTATTGTCAACATTTGATAAAGCAGACTTGCATGATTTTAATTTTACTTTGAGTGTACTTAATTTGTGACACTTTATTAACTGCATTGCAAATGTCTTTTAAAATATAATTAATCATGAAAGATTCAGATTTTAATGGGTATATATAGTTAAATGATATGTTTTTCAAAAGTGTTTCCATTATTTTGTCTGAAGAATTTAGATAATCTCTTGCATAAATTATTTTAAATTTATTGGCTTTGGTATTTATTGTAGAGTCACTAAGAGCACCTTTTTGATTTTTATAATTGGTTAATTTTATTAGTGCTAAATACTGCCTTATAATTTGTTAGATTAGTTAGTTATGTCATCATGACGTCATGATTTTTCACTATCAGATTTTCTAGTGCAGTTATATGAAATTAGAATTATTTGTCCCCTCATTTTAGTTGAATGTGTTATTGCTCTCTAATTTTGGGAGGGAACTCAAATGTGAAATTTGTAAAACCTGAACAGGTAAAAATACTCAATTGTTATAAATACTTGAGAAACCTGTAGCAAATGGCACAATATAATTTATCTCACTTCAATCATGTTTGATACTTTTTGATTTGTTTAACTAACCCTTTTAGATTCATCTATGGATTGTTGTGAAATAATAATTGCTTAAGTTCTGGCTATAATTTGGGAGTTACTCTACTGTGTCTAGGGTGACAACATGCTCTCTAATAGTTGGCAGCCCAAATTGTGGTACTGCATTAGGTTATGGCTATGATTAAGTATAGGGAAATAACAACTTTTATTTGATCATTTGTATTCATACATTGCACTTAATAATTTATACTGTGATGATAATATACCACTGGTGAACATGAATGCATGGTAATTACATGCAATATCTATTATTTATTTACATAGGCTGTTTTAATTGAGCTAGAAATTAACAACTAGAGACACACTACTAGCAGCCTGGTGAGCTTGGATCAATTTGAGGATGCCACTTTGGCGTGATGCCATGCAAATTGGTCACTATTGGAGAATAATTCACAGTGAATAATTTTTCTGTATTTTTATTGACCTGGCAAACTACCAATGTTCTGTTTTCTGTTGGAATGTGGGTCACTCTCTATGATGGTAGCCTTTGCAACCTTCTACCTGTTATTTGAGTTACCTAGTACTGCTGGAGTAGTCAGAGCTCCCCTGTGATTCTACATTATATTACTTATATATTTGCAAAGAGCATGGTCACTGAATAATTTAAACATGAAGGATTTAAGAACTAAGTCATAGTTTGTTAGGAAGTAATCAATTAAATTGTTATTTCATGTAGGACAGTCAGTATTTACATTATGAAAATCACATATTGCTCAAAATTCTTTTAATGATTTTTTTTCAAGATTATTAAAATAATTTATATTAAAGTCACCAAATATATTTATAGAATAGTAGAGATCACTTATTTCAGACATTTCATTTGCCTGAAAATTTTAAATTGTCAATATGATAATTCTTATTGGGATTGTATATATCAGGTATTTATGACATTTATTTTCAAATGATATAATTTCTACCCAGAGTGATTCAAATATATTGTGTTTTAATTCATATTCTAATTTACATACTGGTTTTAAATATTTGAGAGCTATAATCATGAGCCACCTTTACCTAATCAGTTTTTTTATAAAAATGTCATAATAATGTCAGTCAGGATTAAACAAATTAGGATCAGTGTTATGCTGTAACCAAGTTTTGGTAATTATGAATATTTTGTTTTGTATTATCTTATTTATTAAGTTTAGAAAATCATTTCTGTTGAATTGAGGCTTCTAGCATTGAGATAAACAAATTTGTAATTATTACAGCAATTTTTTAGTTTATTTTCTATTTGTGATTTTTCTAGAATTGGTCCTGGGTTGAATTTAATATCTTCTGAAAGAAGTAATCTTATGGAATATAAATAGTTATTGAGTTGATTAAGAAGGGTACTGAATTTAACTGTATATGCATAATAAGTTAAATGGGATGTTTTGAAGCATGTGGATGTGGATTTATATCGTATATAAGTACATTTTGTAACAATACATAGGTGTTGGAAGAAGAATTCGACAATTTGAAGGATTGGCAGCTTTTAAATAGGTGACATTTGGAATTCAATATGAAGAGTGAGAAATTTGGTGAGGTTGAAAGAATCCTTTTATGACAAAAGTGATATGAGCAATTTCTTGACAAGATAAGTGGATTCCATCATGGCAAAGAGGTTGGAATTGATACTTCATGGTGAATTCAGAAAGCTTTTGAAGACTGGAATAACATTGAATTTATTAGTAGAGAGATGTGATAAGGCTTCCTTAAATCTAGTGATAACATGATTCTTCTGTAGAGCAGAATGTTTACAGATTGGTGTAATTTCTAGGAAATGGATGAACCATGGAGTGCATTTTCAATGGATTAAAGATACAAGATGATTGATGTTCTGTTGAAATTGTTTGATGTCAGCAGATTTGAGTGCATCAATGAGGCTTGTATTTATATAGATGTAGTTGATGTGCATTGTAGGATAATTCTGGATCTTCTGAGAGTTGTGACCAGGATATGAGTGAATTGTTGTTGTTTTATTTGAAAAAATGATGTGAGAATGGACATATTTCAAGATACTGCTTCCAATGGTGAGAGAGGTAGTTCAGGTCTTGATAAATTTTGCAGATAAATGAGGCTTAGGATGAGTGTGCTGTTTTTGGAAATTTTGAGTTTGAGGCAAGCAATTTTCTGGATGATATTGTCTGAAAGATTCCCATTGATGAGAAGAAGGTGAAGGTGATCTGGAGTTTTTTACATTAAGAGGAGTGTATGATGGAGCTTCTTCTGAGAATGGTGAATAGGTAGGAATAGTGGCAGAGGCTGATGTAGAACTGAGAGAGTTTTTGAAAAGGAGCAGGAGATCATCAGCAGTGTTTTCTTTATTAAGATGAGAGAAGAGTTGATAAAGTGGTGTTTTCTTTAATAATAATAATAATAATGATAATAATAATTGTAACAATAGTAATAATATTTGTCTTTTCTTAAATAAATAACATGAGTTTTGAATTATGAATGTCCCTCTCATAAATTCTGCTAAGCAGTTGAATTACTGAGATTCTTGAAATAACAGCAATGATCACATATTCCTAGCCACAAATGGAAAGAAGACTGTATCTTTTTAAAGCTAGAAGGAATTATCATGAATTGACAGCTTGTACTTGAACTCTCACCTTCAACTGAACCATAGCACACATAAGTGTTTGAGCCAACCTTTATTTTGCTGTGGAATATTCAATTTATTGACATTTTTACAGCCCCTTGTAGGGATTGTGGCTTTTCTGAATTGGCATTAGTTACAAATGGAATTTAATCAATTATCTTAAGAGGTACATCCTCTTCAGATGAGAGACACATTTAATTAAATCAAGGCTATGTTTCTCTATGTCATTCAAATCATAATAAAATACAAAAGACAACTGTTTACATTGCTTATAATAATTTGAAAAAATATTTATTAATTTTTATTATGAATTTACTATATTGTACTTGAAACAAATGTTTAAAATATGCACAAATCTAAAAAATCATTCCTTGTAAACTATTGGCATGATTCTCAAGCATTAGTGATGGACGAATTGAGACTTGGTTTGCTGGAGTCTTGTCATTTCACTTTTGTCCAATCTCAGGTTTGTTATATCATAGGAAATGTTCCAGTGTTTAGCTACTAAATAATTAAGATGGTGAGTTGGGTCCTTTACTTGTTGCCACAGTTAATCAAATTAAACTTGAAGGCATTCACTAAGTGATTTAAATTTAATCTGATTTAGGACAGTTTCATAAGCATTATCTGGAACCATAATCTTGATTTTTGGTCTTTTTCAATGTCTTTACTATTTTGAGAATTGAGTTGTGGGTGCCATACTTGGCAAATGTATTCAAGAATAAGCCTGATTAGGGAGCAGTATAATTGGGTGCACTTTTACTAACACCATATCTACGCAAAATTTGTAGGTAAAGAGTCTTTTGGAGGCTTTTTTAATATATTTGTTGGTGTTAGCATCCCATTTTAAGTCATCTTGTAGAATGACACCAAGCAATGACACTTCTGGTTTCCTCAGAAAGTAACCTGTCCCACCATTATCTCCAGGGATTGCTGATCCTTCATTAACAGCAACCATTAACACTACACTTTTTGATGCATTACCATGTCATTAGTGGTGGCCAATTTTATCCTAATTCTCACAACTTTTTTTCAGTACATTGGTATTGTAGTTATTAATGCTGATGTCATCATTTTTTGTTTTTGTGTAGTCATTTTTATATTTTTATGTTAAAATTATTGTCAATAACCATTGACAAATAGTCATAATTCCTTGACAAATTTTTTACAGAATGTGTAAAACTAAATTTAATGAGGAGAAAAGTTCAGCTAACCTTTTAAATTTGACTTAAAAAAGTTATTAATAAAAATTCACTTAGGGGTAAATTTACCCCCACTTGTGAAGAATAGGGTTAAAGCTTCCTGTGCTATTGCTTGACTATCATTATTTTAGTTGATAACAGCTTGGAAAAAAACTGGTATCATTTTCAAATTTGAGATGATTATCAAAGTTGTTCTATAGTTTGTTAATAAAAAACATGAATAACCAGGGTCCCAATTTGATGCCTTGTGGGACATAAGCTTTAATTGTCTTCCAAACAGAAAATATCTAATCTGTTAGTTTCACATGTTTGCAATGACCACAGAAAAATTGGTTTCCAAATCTTTGCTAGCTTCAATTGCTTCAAGTAGGTTGATTTCTGAGATAAATCAGAATCACACATTAGTTGCAGTTGCAGCATGCAGTTAATGGTATGCAAGTTTGGGTAATTTCTGCCAATTCCTTATTTATTTTTTTGGCCTGAGCATCAATTGCTAACTTTCCAAGATCTCCACGAATGTAGAATCATTGGCTGGTAGGGAAACTTAACTAGAAACTTAATTGACTCTGCAGAAGGTTTGAATAGCATTTACAGAACAGCCATGATTCCAGAAAAAGGAATAACATAGAATTTATAACGTATAGATGTAACATTGGTAATTCATCCAAGTAACAAAACTACTTTAGGTAAGATCCAAGATGACCAATTCTTATGGCTTCCAGCTGAAGCAGAACATCCAAANATATTGTAAATATCATTGTATATAAAGCCCAAAGCATTTTGTAAATAGATGTAGTTTGAACTGTATTCTCTTGGTGTTCCCTAGAATCATGCTCTATGATTCTACATGGTGACCCTGACGTGATTCAGGACTGCTGCTGTTTTTTCTAATTACAATTCAGTTTCTTTTCTTTTGGCATGTGAACCTGTTTCCACTACCACAGATGGATAACTACATGCCCCCCCCTTGCTCAAATTAATTTTCAGCTAGCAGTTGAAGGGCTGGCCCAGAAACGATATTTTGTGTAGCCACAATCATCTTTGTAGCAAGTTCACCATCCCATGTTGTGACTTCCACGTAGTGTGCCTCTCGGGTTATTTGCATAAGTACCTCTCTTTGTGTAACCACCTCGTCCTTCAGCCATAGAAATTTGATGGTTGGCATGTGATTGCTGATGGGACAATTTCTCTGAAGGTTACTCAGCCGCCTGGTAAATGTATTGTAGAACCGCTCATAAAGCCAAAGGCCTTTTAGTGCGATCATTAATGTCATCATCACATCGGTGTCAGACATATGAGCATCATCAGCACTGATCTCAGTGTCGGGGTAAAAATGTAAAAAGACTTGTTGCAGGGACCCCATGGTAGTCACATGATCCACAAATAGCAAGCAGTATTCTTGAACTTGACTTAGCATCATCTCTTCCAGATTGGATACATTGGCTCATATCATTGTGATGATTTCAATTCTCTTTGTAACGTCATAGTACTGAGTCACTGTTTCAACATTATTTATCCACATTAGATCTCCAGCAGCCTGGAAAAGTATAAGGACACAAGGCTGCAGTGTGGCGAGTTTTTCTTGTATTGCTTGTAATTGCGTATGAATCAGTAGTCCTTGCATAAAAATATCAGTTATAGTTAACTTGCCATCAATAAATACACACTCAGAATTTCCTCCTGCAATGAGTTTTTCTCACACAATTTTATACTCGC
>CABFPE010000033.1:1925374-1937158 GCA_900660155.1 Hofstenia miamia | reverse complement strand
ATATATATATATATATATATATATATCACCGAAGAAAAAAAGAAAAAATTGGAAGATTATTAAAAGAGACTTAAAAATGTTAAGATATCGCCAATATTTCAATCATACAAAACAGAATGTATATTTGTATCAGAATGCAAAAATTGATCCACTAGCAAAATACCGAAGAGCCGCTATTTGACTACCAATGTGATCTCATAATGAATTTAAAAAATTTTGATACATCAGTTCAATCAAGAATTGTATACCGTTTCGGTCAAAAAGGTATCGATCGATAAGCTGAGTGTTGTACTAAGCTAATAAATCACATAAAGTCAACTTCATTACGACTATATTCTAGATACATTAAACTCTGTCCCAGTTAATAAGTAAAGTTTTATATCAATAATTGGGGTTTTATTATAGCGTAAATACCACGGTTTTGGCTCGAATTAGATAGTTTAGGATCTTGTGCATATTATAAAAAAAATGAAAATCAAAACTTGAAATTATACTGGTGTTTTTTAAATACAAAAATATTACAAATTAGAATTCATCAATTTCACAAAAAAAATTCCTTCCAAAATTGAGGCAATCCATGTACAAATTTTTAACATAGTCTCTATTGTACTCAATAGTGAACACCGTTACAGGCTGCGTTTCTTCAAAGTCAGGACCTGCGACACAAAACAAAGCTTTCGATCTTTTGCAAGGTCCGTTTTCTTAAATTTTTCAATTAGATAATAGAAAGTAAATATGTTTCAGTCGGTTGCAACTGATACCACAATAAACTTTTTGGCAAATATAACCTTCGTAGCCTTCTGAAAGAAACTTCCAGTATTAACCGACAATACACCATGCCTCTGATAAATGAGAGCGTTTCCAATAACATGGAACATCAGTAGTACTCGTTCATTGGACCCGCTATGAAGCCACATTAAGAAAGCAACACAGTGCTTGCAACCGCCCTTTAAAGTGACACAGTCATCGCAAGATAATGCCATTAAAACTTCAGAAAGTTCGTCGATTTCAATAATGCATGAATAAGGCTTAGCATCTCTTTTGTGTTCTGACGTAATTTTGCACCTTACACAGAAATATTTCTATTGAGTTTAACAAATCAGATTGCCTCATCGCCATAGTTTGTTCGTCCCACTCGTTTCATTTTCGTATTTTGAACACCAGGAACATTATATGACTTCGAATTAGCAAAGAAATGCCACAAGATGTCTTTACAGATAACCGGGATATTCTGTTTATCAGCTTTTACGTAAGTCATGATGGGAAATGATTTAGGGAATAAAAAATAGCTTATATAGTATATTGTGCGTTACCCACATGACAGGGACGAATCAAAATTATTTATGAAAAATTTAAATTTTAATATGCCAATTCTCAATGAATACTAATTTTTATAATTTTTTTTGAATCAATTTAGATTTTTCAGTCTCAAAAATATCAAATTTCTATTATTTAATTTTGAGATTTGATGAAGATACTTCATTATAAATAATATCACCAAATATAGACCTTTATATTCATTATTTTTGAAAAATAAATCTCAATGCAAAAAGCTTAATTTGCTATCTTCATATTGTAACTTCCCGTAATTGCCATTGATATGTTTCCGAATCCGTAATTTTATTGTTGATATCACTATCAGCATATTCAAGCGTACTGTTTTGATATTGAACTTTTCAATTATCTGTAAAAATTAAATCTTATAGCACTGTAAATATTGTAAATTCACTCTAATATTTTAATGTATCATCAGACTTCATAATGCTAGATACAACTCAGTTTACAATATTTGCTCGAATGTACGTTGTAAATCAATGGAAGATCTGATCTATGTTGTAATGCTATATTTCAAATGCAATATATGATTTCTTAAGCGGTCATGGCACATTTGTGTATCAAAATGTTTTTCTTAAATTGATTTAGAAACAAAGACATGCGACTCTCCGCATGATCGAATTTTTTTACAGTAAACGATTTTATGCAACAACAATAGAACATTCATCAGCACTTGCCTTCCAAGTATTGGAAAAGGCTGTGCAACGAATCCTTTCGTTACAAGCTTTCCTGTTAAAACAAATGCTTGCAAACTGCCTAGTGCACTGATTTGCATAATTTCTTAATATCATGCTTACAACTCATAGTTAGTACGAATGATTGTTGGTATTTCCTTAATGTATTGCAAGCTAGACTACAGTATGATATGTTGCCTTAATAAGGTTTTGGGCACTATTTAATATGTCAAGCTTTTTTATTTTAAGGAATTCACGTGGTGGGTAATATTTTTCCAATTAAATTCGTTTCCTTCGTAATGTTAAGCACTTAAATGTGAGACCTAGCAGCTTCATCTTCAATTGCTTTCCAAAATACGAGTTGCCTAACTGTTTTTTCCATATCGTATTTTAAAATGACATTTAGCATTGAATTTTTGTATTAATAGTTATTCACAATTGCTGCTATTGATTTTCCACACTAAGTGACAATCTAAGATTAAATTATAAATTACTTCAGAAAATAATAGTTATCTGAGCCAAAGGATTGAATTTTGTATGCGCTATAAACAAATCGTTGTCCCACATTGAATAGTGTAATATCAGGCTCTCCTATTTGCAGAAATTTTTTATGTAATTTCTGCTGGTCACGACTGCCTTGCAAAAATAACCAAAAGCCCACTGTTGTTGTGCATGTAGTGACTGGCTCACAGCCTCAACCAGTTTGTATGAACCCCAATTATTGCAGTTATGTCGATATATGTAACAATTGAACGAGAAGTACACATCATTTGTCTAGCCAAAGCATTTCTCTATCATATGGTTGCTGGTGTTCATATTACTGCACCTGAAGCTTATGTCAATGAGTCTGTATATTAAGTACTAATTGTTAAACACTAATTTATAAAATACGAGTTTCATGTGAAGTATTTGTCGTGAACGCAATGTCCTAAAATTTAATTTGTTTAATTTTAGTAAAGATTTGAGAATCATCTCTATTTGCTCTTCAACCATAGTCCTGGTTCTCCATTAGATATCATATTCTCTAAAAGAAATGTCCTACAATTTTGTTAGATATAATTCAAAAAATTTCTCTAGGCTTTATTTTAAATCATTCTAAGGTTTAAAAATGAAATAGAATTGAATTACAAAGAGAACCTCTATTTTGTCAATCTATTTTTTCCATTAGACATTCTTCCCGTTGCCTTTCAATTAGCAAATAATCAAGTGGCTTATCTTTTCAATTACTACTGGTAGAACATGTCAATTTTCAGTCTGTTGGTCTATGAATGGTTTTGAAATGTATAATGTGAACATGTGGTTTGTAGTCATGTGCAAATTTAATATCCAAATAATTATAGCATTTTCTGCAAATTGTCTGTACCGAAACTCAGAAATTTGAAGCTTAACTCATATGGTAATAAATCTATTGAATGTGATCCAGCTTTGATAGAATTTTTGTGGAAATTCCAAGACATTCCAAAGATTTTGTTTCCAATGAGATAGATTTAATTGATGCTTACCTCATCTTTTTGATAGTTGACATTGTTTGATATCGAATCAATTCTCATTGCTAAATACCTACTTTGACAGGATGCTTGCTTTCATAGGCTTCGGGTTTTATATAGTCTAATACGTCTGTTATAGTCATGTTATTTATACACATTTGTTGAAATTTTATAAAGCTGTTTTCTTGCAAGTAACATTTTAAAGTGTTAAGCTTTAAATAGTTTTTGATTCCGTAATAGCATTTCTGCTATCTTTCACTTTCGTATAGAACTCTTAACCAATTCTTGAAATGGTTTGATATTCTAGTATATTATTGGGGGGATTTTAAATTTTACGTTATTTTTTAGTAATGGACGGTGTAGGCTCAATTGCGTGGTGGGGTTATTCGCCTGCTATTAATATTTTCGAGCAGTTTCAGCATTTGGAAAAAGGTGCGACCATAAATATACTGCTAGCGTATTGTTCTGATGCACGACACATCATAAAAACAATGGGCAATGCATTTAAATTCAAGGAGGTCACTGTACATTTTTATGTCATGGAATCATCTCTTGAGACTATGCTTCGTCAGCTTCTTTTGCTTCATATTTGTCGTGAGTCTCCCTCAATACTTGGACTTCAAGAGAAAGCCGAGCTTCTTTTAGAGGTAGTGTATTCTTCGTTTGCATAAAGATTTTTGTGTAGAAATATCACCAAAATTTTGAAATTAGATGTATACGGATTTTTCTACTAAAGTTTTATATTATAAATTTTGCAAATTGTTACGTCTAAACAAAATTTTTTAGCTTTTTCATATTATTCCCATATCTGTTTGCTTTCTTCAGTTGTTTTGTCTTTTAAGCGATTAATGTATTTCAACTTTTATGACATCTATTTTCACCGCAATAACTTATAAAAGTGTTTCATAAAAAATATTTAATTGACAAATTCACCTACATCTGTAGAGACCATTTGAGAGGAAGGACTTCTGATAGGTCCCACTTGATTTGCCAACGGTGTTACTGTTTTAAGTTTTAGGTTTTGGGTAATACATTAGTTCGCCAACAAACCGCAGAGTATATTTCACAAGCTGCCACTGAATTTATAAAACTACTTACTTCTTCTGTCCCCGATGATGGCGTGTGTAATTTTCGTCTTTTGAAATTTAAAGAGCGTGATGGAATGGAGCGCATTCTAAAATTTTGGCGTGATCCTAAGATGCAGAGTTTCGATGTTTCTCGAATGTGGGATATTCGATTACGTTCACATCTTGGAGTTCGATTTGACAGTAAAGACAATATTTACGACTGGGATCGGCAAATGAAACTTGGAGAACGTGGAGCAAAGATTATAAGCAGAAGAGAATACAATCTATTTCGAAATACAGGTTACTACATTAATAATATATATTATTGAATTTGTTAAGCACTACTTTTGTTGCTCGTAGCCTTTTCACAACCGTAGAGTCCAACTCCAGAATATTTTATCAATGATTTCACTAATGGGATTATAAACTCGCTTTGGTATCTTTCTCCAATAACTTTTTAACTGTGGCTCTATTTTCAAAAACATACACACAATTCTTATTCTTCTACGTTGCAACGTTACGGAATGAAATGTAATCAATGATAATTAAATATGTTGCTGTAAAATAGGATAATTTCGACATCTTTTGTGGTTTTCTTACATTTTAGTAGTTTATACATCAACACCTAATGAGGCGTTATTTACGATGGATTGCAGCGCATGAAATGTGTCTGGTTAATTGTTCTGTTGGTCAGCCAAGTCAACTGTTATCGTAAATATGTTTAGACATTTTGTCATATATATTGTTTCCGTCTGTCTGAATAATATAATTTATATTTAGATGTCCGTTTTCACTTCATTTTGCTGTTATATGAACCATAAATATATAATCCCTTTTAGTTAAACGGGTTTTATCTTGTTAACAATATAAATGGATCAGTTACGTCTTGTCCAGCCCAGACCTGGAAACGGGTAAAACTTTTTGGAGCCAACCCGATCTAACCCTAACCCCACACAGGTGCGCCAAAACCAACAAAATTATATGTGTTTTCAGACATCAATGGCAAGCCAAAATTAAATATTTACTAGCTTTGGCTGTTAGGTGACAAAACAATTACGTGTAACACACCGTTCAATTGTTCAATGAAGTGCTAAAACCTATGCATGTAACCAACAATTAATATCAACGTCATTGATTTGCCTGAAATGAGTCGATTTAAAGAAAAAACCTTTGACCCGGTCCGGACCCGACATAAAGTTGACCCAACACGACCCGCGGGTTCGGGTCGACCCATTCCTTTTCTGGTTCAGCCTATGCAACTAATATTCAAATTCTCTATATGTCATTATTGAATTACTTACCTAGCATCCTTTTAATGTTTAAAATTTGTTTAGGAATCGGATTTCAACCTCGTGATGGTGATTACGATGTCCCCAATCGCACTCTAGCTTCGGGGTTCGCCATTAAAGATGCGAATGGAGATAAGACTGTTAGGAGTGGGTATTGGGGAGATATTATCACTGGTCCCTACATTCCTTTCGGAATTGAGTGTGAAGAGAATCCTTCTCTATTTAAAACTCAAAACAATATGTTCACGAAAGAAGCAGTTGATGTAGCCTTGTATAATGTTATTGCTTTACTTTACCAAATGACTTATTCGAAAAGCTATGAGGAATCGCAAAGCGACAACGAGTCACATCGTATAGTTGAAATTGATGCCGATTATCAACTTGACTCTGCAATCAATATAAAAAACATCAAGTAAATATGTTTGTATAATAGCTCTAAATATTTGGTCTGCGATCGAAGTAAGTATGGCGTCAGAATTTTCTAATAGAGGAACTATGTATTACACTTTGTATAAAAATATGCAATTCTTGACGATGTGAGTCCGTTTTGAAATTTGTTACGTTTACTATTTGTTGTAAATATCAGTAAATTGAAAACGAAATCAGAGTAGTTTTTTTATGAAAGTACAGTCAACCGTCGATTGTCCTCCGATATCGGGATGAACATCTTTTCGGCAAAAAGCGATGTCAGCAGATAAGCTAGGTAAAAAGTTTATGATATTTACGTATTTGAAATTCCAAAAAATGGCTTAGCCAAAGGGCGGCGGAAAAATATTGGCAGATAATGGAAAATTGACTATACTCTCCTTTAAAATTGTTCTCCATCCGCTCTTGGATTGAAAGTTTTACTATTTCTAAATATATTTTTGATGAATTGTAGATTATACCAATTCGTTTTTAACTCTAAACTGCCAATTGTGCAGTCAGTTTTTCGTCAATATTTTCAAACAATTTTATCTTGTTACATCTGCCTGTATATGTAATATAAACTCATTGATCTCTTATTGCTTGATATGTACATGTGTAAACAAACGTTCCATTTTTTCTTCAATTTTTACTGTACTTCAAAGATTTCTTCCAGCGAAAATTTAATTTCCATTGCCTATGTAGATTTTTAAATCAAGTTAGTATGGACTTACGCCAAATACACATTCTTTTAAGAACCCCTATTGGTTTTTACGCAGGAATATTTGTCTATCGATTTCACAAATCTAGCCTTCATGAGGTAGACCCAACAATATAAATTTGTAATATTAAACTATCAAACGATACAAAAATAGTAAAAATTCAATTTTTGTACTTTACTGTGTATTCCCTCAATCTCTTAAAACAGTTCTTAGATATAGTACGTTATATACACGAAAATTTACTTCGTTCGTATGACTGTATCCACGTGTATTTCTTAATGTTTTATTAGGGAGTATTCGCTACTTTACTTTATATTGAATGAAGATTCATTGTTTAGGTTTGATACTATTTCAATTAATGGAAAAAAGTCACATGTAGCTAATTGCAAATACCTAGGAATTTTGCACCCACAGATATTCAAATGTTAAATTACATTTTCAGTTTTATTTCAATCACGTCCAATTTAACGAACTATTTTAGGATTAGTTTTTTACCTTTAACTGCAGTTAATGACTTGACATCAAAATCCATGTATTCAAAGCTTTTTAACTTTGCGTTCATTTCATTTACAACTGTACATCTACTCAATCATTCCTTTCCTACTGTTCTTGCTGACAAATGTCGGGTTTTTGTTGAAGGAGTAAAGTATGTAACTGACCTCAAAAACGATGCAGTCAGTGGCTTCTCTTCCAAGGTAGAAGAACTCGCAAAATCTGCTAATCTTGTTATTGACGAGACATACGATCCATTTAGGCATCATTTTATGAAATTTTTGTATTCGGAGTGATTATATGTACAAATGTATAAATTTAAATTTTGTAAATAATGTATAGTCATTTTAAATATGTACATTTTTTGATATGATAGTTTATTGTTTGCATTGGTTAATTTATTTTAATTTGAATTTCACAATTTACTATCGAAATTATGTGAAAATTTATTAAAGTTGGCTCAATTTCTTTTTCATCAATGAAATAAAATATGTATTTTACTACTTCATGTCAGGGGATTAAAGCCCCTTAATAAGTGTGCTAGAGGTTAGATTTTTTTGTGAGGACGTGTAAAGAATAACCCATCAATAACCTTAAACAACCTCAGAATTTCCTTAAAAATTGATTCCTTGAAAAAAAATTAAACGCTCATGGCTCATGAACTAATAAGATATGCAAAATCTAAAGTTCCACACAATAACGTGTGTCCCTTCTTTCATTTGCGTTTTAAACCACGCTCTAGTAAGAAATTCTATTCTATTTAATATGTACAATTTGCCCTCGGAAATTAAAACAAGAACATGCTTTCATTTGTAACAGCAAATTTTTATGCATTACACAACCTGACAATACTTCAAAAACACAATTTTGTATAGTAAATAGTAATAATAGTAAAGGCATTGTTTCAATAAGGAAACTATAAAACAAATTACTCATTTTAAATATCTATGCGTTATTTTCGATAGCAACTTAAATTTTCAGATACAATTAGATGGCATAGTAAAAATAGCAGTTTCAATTACAGCAATAAGTAATTTTTCTCATAAGTATTAATGCAAAAATTCCGCTATTCATGCCTTAGCTTTAAGACATCTAAATTAGGTTTGCATATTATATACAGGAATTGACTCACACTATTTCAGAAAATTTGAAATAAAAATAAATTGGGCAATTAATATTACATTATTTTGTTCGAAGAAACAACGATCAACTTACGACAAATTAAAAGGAAACTTTTTGAAGCCTATAATGACAATTTATAAAACATCTTTAAATTACAAAATATTAATTAAAGGATGTCTTCATCGAATATTTGATAATTGCAGCACATATAGAACAATTAACCAATAATTAAAAAACTTAAGAATACTTTAATGGAATTCAATAACACATTTTGTTGTCAAAAAGATGGTTTATCCATTGGAAATCCATTAAGTTTTACTCTTGCACGTATATATTTAATTACAATTAAGAACAAATTTACATCAGACGTCAATTTCATTTACTATCAACGCTAACTTTTTCTTTAATTATTGATATTTTTCTTTGATCATTTTTTCAATGTGGAGCCCTCTATATTCGACCTTAAAACAATGTTAATAAATAGTTTTGTTTTTTGATCTTTTTTTCTTAATTAAAATGTCATCTAATGATTTCTTAATATATCGATCAATGACATTGTTTGGATATTCATTCTTCTTTAATTCAGAAAAATATCAATAATTAAAGAAAGGATATATAAAAAGTTAGATTTATATAAAACAATCATAAACTAAGAACGAAATTGCAATTAAAATATAAAACTGAGGAAACCAATAAGTCAAATAAAATGCATCTATGGTGAAGATTAAATTGGTTTTTCTAGTAGACAACTATCAAGAAGAATTAAAGAACATGAGATCAGTTCTAATATATCTCATCATCTAATTAAGTGCGGACTAAATCTTGAAAAAAAATTACATCAGACGTCAAGATCAAGTAATTTGAAAATTATTGAGAGTAGTTTTATAAAATCCTTGCAACCAAGTTTGAACACAAAAGGGGACTATATTTATAAATTTAACTTGCCACTTTTTAATTTATAAAATTATAAGTATTGTAATAATTGTAAAATCTAGTAAATTTAGAGGGAATAATTTGTAAAACTGATGATGACTTTGTAAGTCGAAATATATCTGCATGTTCTTATTAAGGTTTACTATGCTCTCTGAGAATTGTTGGAACATACGTGAAGAGGTTTCAAATTTATTAACGCTAACCGTGATTTAAGAGTAATTAAAATTTTCTAGTAAATTTTGTCTGTATACATATATATATATATGTGTGTGTGTGTGTGTATGCACGAATGTATATTTTAGACGCACTTGTGTACTTTGACTAATATTTATATTAAATTTTGTGCAAAATATTGTTTCTTCTTAGTACTTTTTCAAAGTTTACTTATGCTCTATTTGCAAGTACATGTATATTATGCGTATTGACAGGGGCTAAATAGAAAAAAACATTTGTAAATAATCATTTTGAATAAAGAATCTTCTCTAACTGCAATAGTTGCCGTGAGAAAGTGAAAAATTTGGTTATGCACATTAGCCTTAGTTTGAAATTTGGGTTTTAAATTAAAGCCCGCAGTTCGTTTTTGTTCAGTTACCTCATCTCTATTGTATACTTTTTTCAAAAATATACTACATTGCTAATAATCTTCAAATTTGAGAGTATGTAGCACTTTTCTTGATGCGATGATGATGACAAACGTCTTGTTTTTGTAAAATTTTGTTTATTAAACACTTGTTTTTGGAACGAATTTTCAAAAATTCATTATTTTTCTACGTTGCTAAATTAACTGAAAATGTCAGTTTGTAGCCAATCGTTTTTACATGGTTATATGAATAATTTCGCATGCATATTTATTGTAAGCATTGATATATGATATTCTAGCAAATTATTGTGAAGTACAGCAATTATAATAGTGTAACAATTAGTTTTACAATATAGTAAAAAACGACAAGTTTGAAAAAGATAAATACTATTTAACACCAAATGCAAAAATTTAACTTTTCAAAAAATAGGGGTGCGTCATTTTGGAACAAGATTTCGTATAAAATTTATATAATCAAATATCAGAAGAAATAGTTTCATAAGTGCTCAAAAATTTATTTCAAATCGAATATTCTATATCTTGTGGGAATAGGTTTTGTGGAATATCAATTTCCATGATGTTGGGAAATTTCGCTCACCAACCCTGCCTTCACCTCACTAACAAAAGAATGAAAATTTTATTGTGCCTAAAACAAGTTGTCATGAAAAGAACGTTCTCAGACCGCAACAAACCTAAATTTCATTTACAGAAAATTTGTTAGTTAAATATACAAAGCAACTAGATTTCATAGAAAATATAGAATGCAATTTAAGGTTTTCATGATATAAACCGTATATATTTTACACTATAATAAGTCATTGATTTTTCCAGCCACATGTTTACTATTACTTTTGATCTTAAAAAGAACTCTATATCTTTTTGTTCATTTTATATACATGTAAAGTTGAAGATAAGTTAGGACCTATGTTGAATCATGTATATATTAATTAAATATCCCTTCAAATTCCGTCTCATTAATGTTTTTCGGTTAAATTTCCTGAGTATTTCATTAGAGAAGCATGGAACCCGGTCGATACTGACCAACGGACTGGTCGCACTAAACTTCACTTTACCGGTCACTTTGAGATGTGTCTGCCGTCATAGAGCTCTGGGNTTAAATATCCCTTCAAATTCCGTCTCATTAATGTTTTTCAGTTAAATTTCCTGAGTATTTCATTAGAGAAGCATGGAACCCGGTCGATACTGACCACCGGACCGGAGCTGGTCGCACTAAACTTCACTTTACCGGTCACTTTGAGATGTGTCTGCGGTCATACAGCTCTGTGAGTTTCTCAAATCTCAAGCTGTAAAAGCTCGTGACAATTACCATAATTACAGTTGTGCAAAAAGTTAGTAGATCACATGTACAATTCAGTAACGTGGGTCAAGTCGTATTTTTTTGAATCAATACAATGGCATAACGTAATAGTGCCATAGAATAGAATAGAAAAGAATAGAATTTCTTACTAAGTGTAGCACATTGGAGTAGTATAGTAATGGTTCTATGAGGTTCCACTTTCTTCTGATTGGTCGAGAGGGGTGGCCTGACCTGAGACGCCGTGGATATCGACGGAGGTGTTTCACTGACCTCATAATGTACTTTTACTAGTTTTTGTGTTATTTATGTGGCCTAATTTAGTTTGCATTTTTTTACTTTTTTAGTTTTACTTTCCCACAT
>CABFPE010000033.1:1899615-1924374 GCA_900660155.1 Hofstenia miamia | reverse complement strand
CACAGACGAAATACTGGGGTCCAAATGTCTAATGTTTATGTTGTTGGCGACTTCAACATGCCGAATGTTGATTGGAATCTTGCTTGCTCCAACGTGGCACGGGAAGATGATTACCTCCAGGTTTTCAGGCTCATGGGTTATCTGCTTGTATCACGGAAGCTACGCATGCGAAAGGAAATGTCCTCGACAATCTTCTGACAACAGACAATAATATTTTTTCTTCAGTTGTTAACTATTAACTCTGATCATATGGGTATTCGTTTCAATGTTGGTTTTGCTGGGATCGCCATTTCAAATAACCATTATTCAATGCATCGTTTTACAAACGCCTCATGTGTTAGAGTTGTTTACATTATCTTAGTTTATTTAATGCAAATACCTATTAGTCAGTTAATAGCTCTCTGGAGCATTTCTTGGGGTATCTCAAGTTTTCAATGAACGCCTGTTTTCCTACTCGCAGATGTAAGCGTATGTTTCTCCCATTTTATTTCTCCTCACATTCCGCCCATCTATACAATAGATTTCAAACCATATTACGTCATAATAGCTCGCAGTCTCTTGTCTATCCTAATTATTTGGAGCAGATCCAAACAGATTTAATACACTCCATTGAACTTGACAAAGTTATTTTCATGAACAATTTCAAGAAATGCACAATTGGTGAATTATTTGCCACCATTAAAGGCCTGTCAGTCTCTCCAAAGCTTCCTGTCAGAATGTTCGATGGGGTTTTTTAGTACACTAGCGGCTATGATAAGTGTATTGGTTTCAATAAGTTTTTTGCATTCAAATTTAACACATATGTGGTGCGTGTTCCAGATGCACATTACCCTGATCCCAACATTCACTTAGAAGATGTTCACTTCAATACAGAAAACATTACTAAGATTCTTGCTATTATTTCTTCTTCACAGACACAAACAGCTGATGGGCTGTCTGGTAAAGTTCTCAGTACTTTTTGTTACACACTAGCTCCAATTTTCTATGTTTTGTTTGGGCTCATTCTGTCTACTACTACATTGCCCTCGATCTGGAAAATTGCATTCATCACGCCTATCCATAAATCTAACGCGGAATAAGTCTATTACCTCGCGCCTCCTTAGCCCTTGAGAGAATTATTTTCGACTTCTTATATGCTAAGATTGTGGCCAAACTCTCGTTCAAACAGCATGGATTTATGAAAGGTCGCTCAACAGTTACCCAAGTTTTACTCTTTTTAGACAAGGTATTGCATAAACTCCGGGTTTTCGGTTTGGCTAAGCAGTTCATTAAGTTCTTCCGGTCTTAATTATCTGAACGTTATCAATGTGTCTTCATTGATGAGAATATCTCACCAAAGGTTGCAGTGACAAGCGGGACTCCTCAGGGGAGCATTTTAGATCCCTTGCTTTTCCTTCTGTTTATCAACGATATGCCTGATAGTTTCATCAACTCCGATAGCTTTATATACGCCGATGACTGTGAAGGTTCTTGGTAGTAACAAATACCTTCTAATGGCTGATATTCAAATGTTCTTACTCTGGAATTAGTCTTACGGCATGACTATTAATGTTTCCAAGCCTCAACTTCTCTTTTACTATTTCCAACAACCTTTTGAACTTGTTATCAAAAGTGAAAATATCTATTCCTTTCAACATGTTAACGACATAGGTGTTATTATAGACCACAACTTGCGTTGGAAGCTACACACATTGACGTAGTTTCAAAAGGCAAGAAATGATTTTCATATGATAAAGCACAATGTTCCGTTTCAAACTAGCCAGACCGTAAAGGCTAGGCTTATACAGTCAAGTGTCCTCAGTATTTTACTTTACGCTAGCCAGGCATGATTTCCTGGTGATGCCATCCTGCATAAGCTTGATAGTTTTCATAGACGTTGCCTGTATTGGGTTTTTGGCAAAGCGCAGTTTCTTTGCTCTAGCCCTTGTGTTATTTCAACTTTACGACTTGTTATTCATGAAAAATGGATTGCCCCGGATAATTTCCCCATTCACAAACTACGATGCTCAAGTCATGTGCAATCCGAAGTTTCTACTACCAGAAAGATGTCTGAAAATAACTTTTTCAGAAGAGTCGTGAGACTGGCCAACACACTGAGTGCCGCCTACAATATCGATATATTGAAACTCAAAAAGTCTGCGCTTAAGAAGAGCCTACACGATCTATTCAACAGTACGCTTAATGAAAACCTAACTTTGAATTTGTATTAACCTCTTGATTTCTGTCAATCTGTTGTTGTTGTTATACACCTATAGGTTGGCATAATTTACCAATTTCGTAGCACGCAGTATATATTAAAGAACAATAGCACAGAAAACCTGGAATTCATAAAAAATTATCTATTGCTAAACATATTGCAAATCCATACATTTTTACTCTAAATCAAAGACTTCTTAGAGATTTTTATACTTGTTTACTTTGCAACCCTTTTTTTGGTTGGTATTTTTATCAACATACGAAATCTTGACACCGACATAGGGAACCTTGAGATCGACATAGCAAATCGTTATGACAATATGAACAAAAATTTTAGCATGAATGAGGTATGCGTATCAATTATATCAAAAGAGACATCAAAATTTAGTTTTAGCAGTTGTTTATTGAGTTGTAATCTAGACTAAATGATAAAATATTATACTTGCTTTCATGACAAAAACTCAGATAAATATTTTAATGTAAATATGAGAAAATTTTAATTGACCCATCTTAAAAATTAAATTCAACATATGCAAATCTTAATGACTGTTTAAAGGCATAGAATAGGCTGCCTTCATAAACAATATTAACAAATTGAAAATTTATCAGAAATACAATCCAAATTAGCAAAGCTAATAATGAATTAATGTAATAAAGTTCACTACCCATTACAGTAATGTACAAACTACAAAAGTAATTATAATTATAAAATATCTTTTTTAACTCTACAGATTTTGATAGGAATGCTAAATATTTATTAAATGCAAATGGTAAACATCAAAGCAGAACTTTCAGAGTAATCAGATTGCTAAAAACTTTAACTTGAATGGGTTTGCAAAACTTCATCAGAGAAACTCAGAAGATAAATCATTAATACTCAAACTTGAACTTAATTGAAAGCTTTCTTGAAAATGCTGTAACACTTTAATTTATCCTAAATTTAAAAGAAAATACAATGTTATTGATAAGAGTTTAAAATTCAAGTCATAAATGTAAAGAATTGTCTCTGTTTAAGAGAGAGACGACATCAAAATTCTACCAGACGTCCTGAGTGATGCTGAATAGGAGGCATAAGTTCATGTAGAGGATGTCTTGACACAGCTGCTTGCTTGAAAAGTTTGCATGATAATTCAATTTGTCATTCACTATGTATTATAGGAGATGCATTTATTGTGCCACTGGTAATAATTAATTCACCTCTATTGAGAACCCATTGGATTTAAAAATCAAGGGTAAAGGGCAGTGACCCAAAAAGAGGGGAACAATAATCAAATAAGGATACAATGCAACATTGGAAGATTGACCATAAATCCTGTTCAGAACATACAAATTTAAGCTGTCTAAGTATAGTGAAACAAGAAGCTGCACATTTAACAGAAGCATCCAAATGAGATTATCATTATAAAGAAGAGTCAATTGTGATGCCAAGAACACATATGCTAGACACTATGGGAATTCTATCTGGAATAAGCTCATGAATAGTACTATTTCATTGTTTGCTGATGATCATCTGTTGACATTTTTTCTTGTTGAGAGTTAGACCATTTAAGTTGCAATAAGTGGAAATATTTTCATACTCTTTGGTAATTGTGCTGTTTACAATTACATGAACAATAGAGGTTAAATCATCAGTGAACTTAATCAACAAACCATTTGTTGACTCTAGATCAGACATATAAAAAATGATTAGTAATGGACCAATCAATGATCCTTGGGAACACCACTCAAGACGTCATACAAAGAGCTCCTATGTCCATTGTGAAAAACATAAAATTCCCTGTGTGACAAATAAGAAGAAAGCCAAGCAATGAGAGAGGCATGTAGGACATTTGCAAGTTTGCTCAGCAGTCTCTCATGTGGAACTGTATCAAATGCTTTGCTTAAATTGAATGCTTGAAATAAAACTTCATTGCCATCATCAAGAATACATGAGATTTCATCCAATGCATGAATTAAAGCTATGCAAGTAGATTTCTGTTTCTGGTAAACATGATTGTCTATATGCTGCAAAATTTGTGGTTTCAAGGTTAAAAGAGCTCAGAATTCCATGCATTTGGAAGGAACAGAAAGAAGTGAAATTGGTTTCAGCTGTGAAATATCAGGATTCGTATTTTTAGGAAGTGGAATGACACATGCTGTTTTTAGTTTACCAGGCACATGACCAGTGCTAAAGGAATGATTTATAATATTGCAGAGAGGTTTGGCAACAAGGTGGGATATACTTTTGTACAATTTGTTTGTGATGTCATCTGAGCCAGTTCCATGGGACTTAAGAGAATCAATATAGTAAAATATGTCCATGGGAGAAATGGAATGGAAGCAGGAGGGCTGCTGGCAAGTGTGAATGGTTTTAACACACAGAGGCATAGATGACATAGAACTTTGGAACTTGCTCACAATAGCTTCCAGAGCCTCCTCAATATCTGAAAATTTAGAAATAACATTTGTGATAGGATCACTTGTACAGTATTTCCTTTAGTGAATGAATAATACAGGTTCCAAGATTATGCTGCAGTGTTAGCATTTTCAAGGCAACATTGCTTAGACTTATCTATTTCTTCAATCAATTACATGACTGAAAGGCTTCTTGTTTGCATCTAAGGATGTTAAAGATAATACTGGTGAACCATTGAGGGTCAGATTCTTTTCTTACAACTTTATGACTGGGAATGAGACCAAGCTTCATAGAGAACCCCATAGAAAAGTTCAACTTTGTTGTCTATGTCTCTCATACTGTATAAATGTGTGAAATTTTTATTGGCAACATGCTGCACAAAGGAACAAATATGGCTGTGACACAAGTCCAGAACAACCTCTTTGGGATAGCAAGAGGCAACATTGTCCTTAGGTATAGCAAAGCAGCAAAAATGATCCAAACTACCAAGTGGAGCAGAAATATCTATATCATAAGAAGTAACAAGGTCACTGGAGAATAAAATAACATCAAGTGAAGACATATGAGTAGTACAGCATTTGACCAGATTGGACATGCTTAGACTATTACAAATATCATCAATTTGCTGATGTATGAAGGAAGAATTTAGGTCACTGCAAAGCATTACCTGATAATCAGGATTATGAAGTAAGAAGTTATCCAGAGTATCAATGATATATGCTTTGATTTCTTGGTTGGAATCAATAGAAAAGTTCCTATAGTAGGTGACCAGGGCTTAAAAATTAAATATTTTCAAAATATTGAGCATTTAACTTAACATTTTGTTACATCAGAGGACCTAATTGAAAATTTCCCATGCATATTTAAGCACTCTGGTATAGATAAAACCCACCAAATTTGGATGACCTTTAAAACTCACTAAATAACTTTTATAAAAACCCTGTATGTTGCCCACAATTTCATGGGAAAATTCATTTAGGTCTTCTGACATCACAGCAAAAATTAGAGTTTAATACTGAATATCTCAAAGATAAATAATTTTGAAACTCTGGTTGCCTACTATATGAAATTTTCTATTGATTATTAATCTATATAGTGCAAGTGAATAAAACTCATACAAATCTAGCCAAGAGGGAAAATCTGCAACATTAATCATGATGCTGGGAATTCAGTGGAAAAATATTACTAATCCCAAACATCCTAATGTAGAATCACAGGCTGTAATTGTACTATAAAACTAATTGACTCTGCAGAAGGTTTACCATAGAAAATGACAGCCCTGATTCTGGGAGAACAGGTAAAGAGAAAACAAACTAATATAAAAATTGGTAATTCATCCAAGTATTAGATACTTTAGGTAACTCCAAGATGACCAACTCACATGGCTTCCAGCCAAAGTGAAGTCTTTAGAATCAGTTTAGTGCTCGACTTAGTGCATGGTGCTACCCTATTTGTCTCACTTATTAATTTCTATCTCATAGCAAAAATAAACATCTCATTTTCATTGTTAGTTCTCAGCTCACTAAATAATAGTCTGTAATTGCCAGACATTTGTGCTAGCCAATGGCATGGTATCATCACAGTGTCATAAAATATAAGTGCATGTATGTGTTGAATATTAAACAAGAGGTTTATTATTTCCTTAACCATACCCGTATCTGTAACTTAATGAGTCCACCATTTGGGCTGGGAAGATCTGATGATCACCAGGAGCTATGTATTGCCCTGTACTTTAAGAAAGCACTCCCAAATTGTTGCCAAGCTTAAGCAATTATATGCATAATCAAAAAATACTAAATAAAGTAATGGAGAGAAAAGTAGACAGTAATTGAAGCTAGATAAAATCTATTGATCTTTCTCAACAGTATTCCTCAATTTATACACGTTCAAAACAATAAATAACTACCTGTCTTAGTTTACAATCACAGAGCTATTCATGTTATTGATTTCCCTCACAAATCAAATTCAATTTGAGCAACACTTTTAGCACCATCAAGGGGACATGATTTCTTTTGTAAACCTGAGCTCAAAATAATGAAATAAAATAACTCTTACATCATGATGACGTTAATACAAAAAAGGATAAAAATAAATAATAATCACGAAATTTCCCCAAGTAACTTTACACTTCTATATCAAATGTTTTTTAAGTGTTGTACATGCATGCAACCAAATGAGTTCAGAAAACTAGATAAGAAAATCATTAAAACTCAATTGAAAATCCCCCTCAAAAATATTTAAAAAGTGTATTATTCTAAATTTCAGATTCTTTGTCAATCATAATCATTATTTTTTAGTAACCAATGCTTGCAATTATTTGAAAATATATATTTTTCACTATAGAAAAATCAAAATTAGATAAAATGTGATTGAATTCTTGAAAGAAACACTTTAACTCAAAGCCCTTGCATCAATTTATTTGGGATTTTATCTTTTGCTATAATAACTGTTTGACATTTAAACTTTTTGCAATTTTCTTTGTTTGGTATTTTAATTTTTTGGCATTATATTATCTATTTGCTTTTGATCATATTTTCTTTGGTATTTTCATTATTTGAGGTTTAAATTTATTTCATCATATTTCTTTGGATTTTAATCTTTGGTGTTTCAATTTTTGGTCTTCTGTTTCCAAATCTTTGAAAATACATTTCAATGCAAGAATGTTCATATCAATAACAAAACAATTCTCAAGAAATGTAATTTCCATTTTAATGTGCAATGTAAAAATTAAATGTTTACCTCAAGAATATCTAATATGTAATTGGTAATTACATTAAATCCCAAATATTAAAAAGCCATATAAAGAAATAAAGAAATATTTATGACATAAAAGAGCAAACACCATTAAATACAATCCTAATGAAATATAATGCTAAAGTTAAATAAAATCCCAATTAATTTTAATGTCAAATTTGAAAATAAAAAAGAATTAACATACCAAAATTGAAAATCCCAAAGAAAAGAAATGCCAAATTAAAGCAATCAAATTCAAATGTGGCATTCTAATCAGATTGTGGTTAATAGAATTTGGTTATGCAAAGTAGTAACTCAGTACATGAGGGTGTAATTACAAATTATGTCTTGACCTTTGCATTTTAATCAACTTCCAAAGAGTGTGATATATTTTTATTATGTACAGAAAGCACTATTGCATGTGTTTTGTTGTATTTCTCATTGTTTTACCCTATGTTTGTGTTTATTTTGTCCAAGTGTTTTGTGAGCTTCAATCAGCATTCTTCTAAAAGTTTGCTTTACTTTGTAACTGAATGAAAAATCTGAAAAGAAATCCTTAAAACTCAAACTGCATCTTGATTTAAAAGCAACTCAACAATATCATAAAGTTAATTTATTTTATATTTCAGTTTTTGATCTGTTGTAAATAATTATTTTTTAGCTTAAAATGCTCAAAATTATTCAAAAATATATATTTTTAACTATAAAACACTTGGAAAATTTGATTGAATTTGGAATTTATTCAAAAAAATGCTTAAGTTCAAAATGTAAAAACTTGACTCAAAAACCCTGGCAACTGTTTATTTGGGATTTTTTCTTTATTTATTTTGCAATAATTATTTGGCATTTGAATTTTTTGGGATTTTCATTGTTTGGTCTTTTATTTCATTGCCATTCTATTTCTAGCAGTTTTGATCTATTATTTCTTTGGTATTTTCATTATTTAGGGTTGTGTCTGCAGCTCAATATTCACTATCAGCCCAATATTCAAATATAATGAAAATTTAGAAAATTTAAATTATATTTTTAAAAATTTATGAATTAAACATGAATAAGGTAATTACTTGCCAATTAAAAATAGCTTATGATAGTTCAAATGTTATGTATTTTGCTTGTATTTGAATATTGTGCTGATCATAAATATTGAGGTGTAGACACAACCCCCATTATTAGGGTTTTAAATTTTTGGCAATACATTTCTTTGGGATACTAATTTTTGGTGTTTCAACTTTTGGCCTTCTCTTTTCAAATCATCTATTTATATTTATGGTGCCACTGAACAAGACCATGTAGAATCTTAATTTAAACAATAACTAGCTGATTAAAATTTTGTGGAAAAATGTCTTGCTATTGATTTTAATTATATTTGCAAATATCTTAATTGTTCTGACTGGACACTAAATTTTATTGATGGTAAGTGTGTGGTGGCAGATTGTTTGAAAAAATTTGCAAATTCTCCAATTCAACACCCTAGGAACTGGTTTTAATAAAGAGGAAAAGTGGGAATATGAACTTTGCACTACAAACAACCTGTTAACAGTCTGGTTATAATTTGTTTTATGTGTTCTATTTTTCATTAGAAGTAAATGATTGTACAATAAAGTCATATTTTTATTTGTGTTATACTTTTACAGTCACATTCAACCTGAATGGCTATCTGTATGTGGTAGGGAATGGTGGCCACCCTTGGTCAACCCAAAGCAGATAGCCTTAAGAAAAAGTCATATAAGACTAGAGACCTAACTAAGAGAAAGAATAAAGAAGCCCTAACACTTGGTTGCAGTGAGTGAAACCTATGTGCTAAGTTGAAAAACCTAAACACAGTGCAACTCTCAACTCATGCAATTTTGGTGATAGCCAAAAAGGGTAATTTTAGTTACAAATGAAATGCAGTACAACAAAAACCAGTGGCAGGCATTTGTTTTAACAATACTATAAATAGAATGAACTCAGTGCAAAAGTGATGAATTCAATTCTTCAGAATTGATGTATGGTTTGAATTATTACATTATAATGTCTAGCTAAGTGATGTTGTATCATCTCCTACCAGGCTTGACATCAAATCTCTGTATTTGATTGGTGGTGCGCTATTGGGTAGGGATCTAACAGTTTCTTACTGCTTTGCTTTATCAGTAACTATTCCTATTAACTATTATTAACAGACAATTTAACCATAACTATTTAGGTGAAGTAGCTTCACATTGTCTCCAAAAGTTGGGCATCCACCCAATGCTGTTCTCTGAAGTCAAGAACAATTCCTGCAATCTGTTTCCATTGAAGTTTACCCAGCACTCAGCTCAATTGCTCTCCTTATGTGTACCCTAGCTAAATAGCTCAGCACAACTCAACTTAAACTCATTTTGTAAAGCTTAATAATCAATTGCAACTGGGCTTGCCACTAGCTGCTTAATTATTATGTGAAGAGCCATTACCAAAAACTATTGGATTTAAAATAATTAATAAAACACATAGCAGCTTCCTATCCTACATATAATAATCATAATAGAATAAAACACTCTTGTTATCAGTCACTTTATAGTCACTAATTTAGATCTAAAAAAGATAATAATATGTCCTACATTTGACTTACTAGCCTTATTGTGAATTTGTTATCAGGATTTACATGTACCAAGGATAGTCAGCTAAATGGGTAATAAAAAATTCCTCTTTGTATACCTAACTTTTGTGCCATTTGATGATAAGGGGCACAGAACCTTAAACAATTCCCATCATGGGATCCTGACCACTACTTAACATGAACTGTTTAGCTTGACATTGATTTTAATTAATCAAACTGTGAAAATCTAAAGGTAAGAATTCCAAAGAATTTATTCAACAATCTTTCCAATGTTCTTACTCTATTTATAGATAATTTCTAAAAAGTACATGCTGATGTAAATTTTTAAATTGTTTGGCTGCCAAAGTTGGCTAAAAATAATGAGAAGCAATTTCGCCCTCTTCATTTTGCCAAATTAGTGTTTTCAAAAAGTACTAATTTTTTACATTTGTATTTAATAGATCTTTCTTGCAAAATATAACAAATTTAACTGCTTAATAAATTTCTAATCATTTTTGATTTTCTTTTTCTTTCTTTGAATGACTTCTTTTCTCTTTAGCAACTAATTTGGTGGATTATGCTTCAATGTGTGTATAGTAGTGGTCAGGAATCCGTGACAGGGAGGATTCTAGTTTCTATGCCCCTGGACAAGAGATGCACTTAGATGATGTCTACAAATATGGTTTCTTTATAGTTTGCTTAGCTAGCTATCAATTGATTGCATTTTGCCAGAGGTGTATCCTCTTTATGTGGAAGGCATGTGCTGCACATCTTCTAACCAACATTTTTGTGATTTTAGAGCATTTTTTCCTATCTGAGTAAATTAAATACTGCATCAAACTGATTTTTACACTATATTTTTGTAAATTTGTAATGTGTGATTAAATGCTCAATCAAATTTTTAATTAGAGATAACACATCTAATTGAGTTGCCATTTTAAAAATGCATTACATTCAGCACTTACCTATAAAACCTGTGTCTAAATTACAATTTTGTTAAAATTGAAGCATTTTGATTGTTTTAATCCATAAACTATACATTAGTTTAATTTGCAACTTCATGTATCATTTTTTTTAGCAATCATATCACTGACAAATTAAAGTGTTCTAGTTACTTCAACTGTGAACATCACAATAACTAGGTATTGTGACATCTATGCTTCAATAGACAATGATGAGCAAGGTGTGCATTCATGTTAACACACACTACTATAATAAGTGTAATCATTGAAATTACATCCTCTGACATAATCAGCAAAATAAAAAAGAGAAAAGGACAATATTTAAATCCTTATTTTGATTATTTTTTGTTTAACTTGTTTTATATCAATTAGAACCACTTTGTAAACCAAGTTATATATGTGTTTGCAAAAGATATGGCAAAAAGCTCCAACTGAAATCACATAGCTACTGGATAGCTAAAATTAGCACATTGAGTAAGATCAGCATAAGAAATTCAACAATGGAAATAGAAGTAAATGAAAAACAGGTACATGTTAGCATTGTACATTTTTACAATAAATACTGTGTGAAATTTATAGTTAGTTGATAAAATAAATTGATTGGATTTAATTTTGCTTTGTATCAGGTTTTTATTATTAATACAATGGCAAGCTAAACATTCAGGCACACAAGTAGCTATTCAGGGACTCTCACCATTGCATGTACCAGCTGGCTGAGAGGCATTCTCCATATCTACAATTAACATAAGCTTTGACTTCAGCTTCACCACTCTGCCCTGTCTAGTGAAAGTGTGTTTTTAGGTTAATGTTAGGCATAGGAGTTTTTCTTTGTTTAGCTTACCTATTGATTGATTCACTTGATAATAAACCTCCACTTTCAAAAAAGCTGGATAACTAGCCTTAGGCTAGCCCTTTTTATTGTAGATCTAAATTTATTGTCAGTAATAAACAAAACAGATTTTTTAAATATAGGAAATGCATACAAGCATATTATTACACTTGTTGATACTTATAGCTTCTGAGATGTACTTAAGTGATGGTCCTTTTAGATTATTTCAAGGTGTGCACTAATGATCACTGCACTTCAAATAAGAAATCAAATGTCTCACCACCATCAGGTTATTCACCACCAAGCAAACATCATTAAAAATAGAGAAACTTCTTCAAGTTCTAAATGTACATACACTGGCTGTGGTGTTAATCTAAGACAAAGTGATAATATTTAGTTTTTATGGGTCTATTCAGACTACAGAACTGGAACCATTGAGGATGGTAATGCTAGTCTTACCACCAGAGATGTGGCAGAGATCAGGGGAGAAGTTGATGCCTTTATAATGCTTTCCCTTTTGCCCAGAGATCATAATGTTGCCATTGTAACTAGACTTGGTAGAGACATGACCCTTTGCCAATGTCATGGCTTGATGACTACTTCCTCAGTAAAACATAGAGGAACTTCCTCTTTGGGGATGGTAGCCAACTCTTGCTGAAGTTCACATTCACAAATGGACATAGTGTTTTTCCCATAATCAATTCTTCAAGAGTTTTTCTCTAGGAAATCATTACCAAAGATGATGTCATAGAGCAAAGGCTGATCATGTGTATCAACAATGATTAAGTCCACATGAAACAATTCTTGATGAATTTGTAGTTCAAGATTGGGCATTTAGCCCTTGAGCAAGATCTTATTGCCCAAGGCATCTAATAAGCAAACAGTTGATGGATGTAAATCATTTCTTTTCAAACTCAGTTTGTGACAGCACTCATCACTTATAATCAAAGCAGAGGCTCCAGTGTCTATTGTAGCAATAATAAGAATTCCATTAATATCCACAGGGATAATGTAGTAAGCATCAGCGAGGTAACTACCAAAACGTCCTGTGCATGTTTTTTGGGAGGCAGTGCTCCCATTAGTTTAATGAATCAGTTAGTTCAAGAGGTGAAGCAAGTAATGGCTCTTCAGCTTTGTTGATAACAAAACTGTTTCCATCTGCAACTAAGCAGATAATGGTGGTACACTGTGGCTTCATGTGGCCTTTCTGATCACAAAGGAAACAATGAGTTTAATCAGTGTCTTGTTTCTTCTTTAATACAGAAGTGTCTGCTGATGAGGACACTTTCAGAGCAGCATGGCCAGCTTCAGCTCACCAACATCTTTGTTGATTTGAGTGGTATTGCACATCATGTATATGATCCTGATTGCCTTTTTGATAATTAAGTTAAGATCATCTTTGGGGTCACACTTTAATTCAAGATGGCCATAAATGTTCAGTGGGAAACCCTGACAAATATATGTAAAAAAGATCATGCTTTTAGTATTCTGGAGTTAACTTACTCAGACAGAATAGCCTTTCAACCTGGGTGATATAGGTCTGAACATTGTCTCCTTTCTTAAATGAGAGATCACATAAGAGAGTCATATATTGGTGCTTGATGTGAAGAGCACAATAGTGTTCTTCAAAATGACCAATGAGTAACTGGTAATTAGTCTTGACTTCCCTATCCAGCATCATATATTGATTGTAGGCAAGGCCTTGCAAATACATCTGAAACTGGGTGATGGTGTAGTCTTGTGTGGCACTATACTTCTTCATATTCAGCTGGAATAAGAACAGCCACTCATCAAAATACTGGGAAATCTTATCAATTTTTCCTGTGAATTTCAGTAACACATAATGTTTGTTGAATAGATTTGCTTGTCCAGTTCCAGTTGCTTCAAGAGGAAGGATTGACTGGGTGAACTGTGGCCAACATGTTGTTGCTGACCCAATAGGATCACCTGAATGCCAAGGAGTCACTGATACTGAAACAGTAGGCATAACTAAGGTATTGACTGGTGCTGGAGGTGAGATGGTCACACTCAGAGCACATGGACTTGCAGTAGCAACTTTGGTTAAAGTGGATACCTGCATCAAAGCAGAATTGGGGCATCAAAGGGGAGACATGAGGCAAACTTGTGGCACTTGGAAGGTGTGAAAAAGTCATTTATGCAATGACTTCCATAAATCAGGCAGAAAAAGCATTCAAAGCATCATTTAACACATCATGAGTTACATACTTGGGTTTCTCAGAAAGGGGTGAGATAAAATGAGATAGGGTGGTCCCCATCAGAATTGGCTGTGGAGTTGCAGGCAGTGTTGGCATAGAGAGATTTTGAACTTGTAGTTCTAGAGAAGTAACAGCATCAATTAGCTGTCTTTCTCATAGCAAAGCATTGTTGGCTTGTTGCTGTAACTTGAACCACAGGGAATTAATTTGCTGTTGCAAAATTGAGTCACATATAGGTTTGCTGGGCAAGAGCTTCTCTAAGTCTTTCAGCCTCTCTCATTTGCTGTTCAGGGGGTGGTGACATGTCACAAAAGAGAAACAGATTGGGTGGAGCAGTAGCTGTATTGAGTATGCTTTGGAAGATCACAGGGGGTGATTAAGTAGGTGGCAAATGCAAAGTAGTGTTAACAAGATTCAAAGTTCCATTGCTAGCTCTAGAAACACCAGCTTCACTATATAGAGTTGCCTGAACTTCGGGTGAGAACACAGGTTTCATGACTGGAGTACATCTCCAAACATCAATCCACCTGCTAGACTGCAATGAGATTGTATGAGGTTGACTATGTAGCTTGACTGACACTTCTAATTGCTAGAACGCATCATGTCACTATGTATTGTGGCCAAACGTGATGATAATGTGTAAGGATGCTCTAAGATCTTCATAGCAAGAAGTGACAATATGACCCAACCTTAAGCACTCCAATTAGAACTCCCTGGAGTTTGAGATCACGTCAGGGTCACCATGTAGAATCACGGGGAGCTCTGACTACTCCAGTGGTAATAGGTAACTCAATTAATAGGTAGAAGGTTGCAAAGGCTACCATTGTAGAGAATGACCCACATTCCAACAGAAAACAGAACATTTGCCAGTTCAATAAAGTTACAGAAAAATATTTCACTGAGAATTATCCTCCATTAGTGACCAATTTGCATGGAATCATGCCAAAGGGGAATCCTCTAATTGATCCAAGCTTACCAAGGTGCTAATAGGGGTCTCTAGTTGTTAGTTTCTAGCTCAATTGAAACAGATCTCAATTGTTCTTATTTCCTCAGCCTATGTAAATAAATAATAAATATCACATGTAATTACCATTCATTCACATTCACCAGTGGTATATTATCATCACAGTGTAAATTATTAAGTGTAATGTATGAATAGAAATGACCAAATAAAAGTTGTTATTTGCCTACACATAATCATGGCCATAACCTAACCCAGTACCACGATTTGGTCTGCCAACTGTTAGAGAGCGTGTTATCACGATAGACACAGCAAAGTAACTCCCAAATTGTTGCTGGAACTTAAGCAATTATTATTTCACAACAATCCATAGATGAATCTAAAATGGTTAGCTTAATAAATTAATCAAAAAAGATCAAACATGATCAAAGTGAGACTTCTTGGGTTTAGCTATTTGCCATCATCCTTTTTCATTATGTATAACAATCGAGTAATTATTACCTGTTTGGGTTTTACAAATTTCACATTTGAGTTCCCTCTCAAAATTAAAGAGCAATAACACATTCAACTAAAATGAGGGGGCAAATAATTCTAATTTCATATAACTGCACTAGAAAAATTTGATATTGAAAATCACGACGTCATGATGACGTAACTAACTAATTATAAGGCAGTATTTAGCACTAACAAAATTGACAATATGATGAAATCAAAAAGGGGCCCTGAGTGACTCTACATTAAGCTTCAAAATGATATGAAATTTCATACTCATATTAAAGAAATGAAATCATCATGTATGAAACAATTCTTCTTAATGAGGGAAGGAAAAAATTGGAAGCAAATATGCTTGAAATGAAAATGCTCTTTTCTTCTTGGGTTCTCAGTCGCCTAATGTATTGCTCAACAATATATCCATAAACAATATATACATATACAAGAAAGATATACATTCCCTGCAATTGGTGCTACACTCTGCATATAAATAGGGATGTATTGAAGAAGAGGATATTGAAAATTTGCTGCAGAAAGAATATGAAAAACATATCAATAATAATATTTTTTGAACTTTCTTGCAATAAAAACCAGAACAATGAACAGAGTGTAAATATAGATTTAAATCATGTTTTATCAAACCACAATGCTGAAAAGAATTTATGATATGAACATGCATAATGTGGAACTTATAATAATGGATTGTGTACCCTTATATTTTAGCAATAAATTGCTTTTGAATCTTATTATTTTTTAAAAATATTGATTGAGTGTTATCACATGCTAAGAATCTTGCTAATTATGCAAATTTATAAAAATTTTACGTATTTTATTGTATTTCTCATCCATTTTTATGCCCTGGTAGTGTTTATTTCTTACATGGGCACTATTCTGCACCTTCGTCCTCAAAAAAATTATTAGCAATCATTTGTTTACTAAAACACTTAAAACATTCTCTTGTTGGATGATTGATTTACATTTATAAGGATCAAGTTGTATCTTTTTTAAAATTAAAAATAAAAATATTGATACTCAAATGTAAGCAAAACTTAAAATATCTAAATCATTAATTTATGAATTCATTGAAAATATATATTGTAGTTATATTTTAAATTTCAAAAACATAAAAAGCAACTGCTTATCTGGAAATGCCACAAATTACACCTAGTCTTGCAATAAAAAATCTCTGCATTTACTAATGCTTTATGCACAAATATATTGGGGGTTTCTAGGAATTCTAAGCATTAATATAAATTTTAAAGTGAATATGGTAAGAATAAGTCTATGAAAAATTTGCGAAAATATAGAATCAGTACAAGTTAATGAATTTATGCATATATTTTTAATGATAAAGAGTTAAGGCCTTTATTGCAAAATACAAAAATTTAAATAGTATCATTTGAAAAATATGCTGATGGCTATCTGACACACAGTCATTCAATACAATACAATTCTATGTTTACCTGCTAGTAGCGCACTTAAATTAGCAATGCACAATATTGTATTCCGGGTTATTTATGGACCATTGTTGATAACAAATGCATTTTTGCAAGTGTACAAAGAATAAGTTCACCTTTTAATTCCACAACTATTCAAATACATTGTTTGCAGGGCTGTGGCTAGGGGAGGGCCAGGAGGGCATTGGCCCTCCCTGTTGGGCCACTGGGCCCTCCTTCCTCTTGGCATCCTGGATATAAAACTCCATAGTATTAATTTCTAATATTCTGTAACTTAGTTAGAGTGAATATATTTTAGTTGAAATATATAAAATACTAATGCCATTCAATTTAAAAATTCAATAAAAAAGTGTGACCCTATTTTATATGAGTAAAAGGATGATTAATTTATTGAACTTTGCGAGGCCATGGTCCCCAAATTTCAAATGCAAGCCACAATCCTGATTGTTTGCTGTTTTCCAATTAAATTGATTGTCAATTGATACTGACCTCCTAATTGATAATTAATTAAATCAGCTGTCAAATTCGATTTAATTATTAATGAGCAATACTATTTTTACATTTGAAGTGATGGGCTTCCAACGTGTAAGGTATATTTTGTTTTCAATCACTCATAGTTCGCCAACAAAATTTACGGGGTCCATTTCTATCTAACCCATAAGCATTGACTTAGTGACGTCACTGACGGGTGTGGCCGCACTGGGTTCCAAATTTTAAAAGTATTAATACAACCAATTTCAAACAAATTTGAGGTAGGAATTTGTAGCCATTGAAGCCCAAAAAAGCAAAATAACAAAGTAATTACATATATAGAACAAATTGGGACTCCAAAATAAGAAAAAATAAATTTAATAAGCAATTTTAGACAATTATTGAAATCCTTCAGTTACATACGTACAAAATATTAAATTTTAAAAAGCATCTATTATACAGTAAAACGCGCACTGGGAAAATTTCGTACATAGCTGTGGTTGCAGTATAGAGGCCCCATGTTGACATCTCGCAAAGAGCCCTCTAATGTACATTGACGCCACTGCAGTAATCGAAGCCTTAAATCCTTTGAGAAAATTTATTGATATTTCATAATCTATTGTCTCTTGTAATTTGATTATGAAGAAGTCTAATAACGTTAACAACAATGGCAATCCAAAATACGAGTTTTGCATATATATTCATAATTCACTATAACCATGTACTTTCATATATTTTAATGTCTTGCAATTTTCGGATTGTTCTTTAATTTACCATTATTTAGTTATTCTAGTTTTCATCACATTAGCTGCAATTTTGAAGTAAATTTATGTTGTTTGAAACAACTTCAATTCTTAGTGACATTGCAAAGTGGTTATTTTTGAATTTGGACATAAAAATTAATACGGGAGGTAATACTATAAGAAACTCAACTGCATAAACTCTATAAATATATTATGATTATAGTTGATGGCAATTTTAGAAACTAGATTATTACAAAGCTTTCAAATAAGTTGATTTGCATGCACTATTTCGTAAGTATATGTCCATTTTCTAACTCAATACAGTGTTGATGCATTTCAAATTTTTTATTCACATTTAAAAAAACTATAGGTATTTCTTAAGTCCATGTTTATTTATTGTAAGAATAATTATTTAAATTCGGATCCGTTTCGGATTAAAAATTAAATTCTCTTAAAAATTAGGATCGGATCTTAAAATGTTGGATCCGATCCCATCTCTGCTGCCCCCCCCCTTAAATGCGCCACTGGTTCAAAGTAACACTCGCAGAAGAATGCTTGTAAACAGCATGGATTTGTGAGAATTCGATTGTGATTTTCACAGTATTATAAAAAGTTATCACTAAATCTTCAAATAATTAGAGTCAGCTTAATATTAAATATCTTGAACTTGCCAAAGCCTTTCAAAACTAGATGCATGTATATGATTTGTCATTACATTTTTTTATTCTTAAATTTTTTTTTGAAATTGAAATATTTCACTTAGAATGTTATTTCAAAATTTCATGGTGTGTGATTTGATCTCTCTAATACGTAAAGTATACAATGTCATATTTCACTTATTGAATCTTAAGCTAATGTAGACAAAATTCCTTAAGCACATGTGGAGAAAAAGGCTGAATTCAAAAGCTAAGGTTGAAATGTTGATCAAATCATTATATTTTGAATCATTTCTTTCTATCATGTCCATGGCAAATGCAGGCATGGTAGGTGCTAATGCAAACCCATTGTCATTCTGTGAAATTGATGTCACAATTTTTTAATAAAAAATATAATTGTGAAAAGATAACTTATCTTTTGCAATATCCAAAACCTTAAGATGTTGTTACAATTTATTTTTTAGTAATATTTTAGTAGTTTGACATTATGGTATATTGTTATTTTTACGAAATATTAGTAAAAAAGGAATTTTACATTGTAGATTCCAAGACATTCATCTTGTTCATGATCACGTGCATTTTTTAACTTCAATAGAAAATAATTTGTATCATTGATGATGTACTTTGTACGTACATAATGTACATGCATTTCCTTATTCATTGATTTAAACAATTTTGTTAACTTTGAATTTTGATAATTTATAGCTGATAGGATTCTTAGTAGTGGAGAATCTTCAAAAATTTATATATTTTCGGACCTGAACCGACCCGAAACAGATTTTGATTCACAATATTTAGCGTCTTTGATCTTTCTCCAATAAAATGGTGATTTTAAAACCTCAAGCGTTTTCTGCTAAGTTAAAAATAATTCTTCATTTCTATTACTTAACGTCTGAGGCTTTTGTCAAATTAAGTGGGGAATAACAACAGTAGCTTTTAGAAAAATTAATCTAATATTTTTTGACATTTTCCGAGTTCAGTTCTTGAACCCGACTCAAAATTGGTTCCTGTTTAATAGGGTACCCAATATCACTCTCTACTAAAAGCTTATGTTTAAAAATTTTCATTTGTATATATACGTGTACATATACGTCTCACCGTCATGCAGGGCGGGGTGTTTTTGCCGCAACATAATGGTCTATCGTTTATTCATAAATAAAATTTAACCTATGTCTGCATTAAGCTTACATTTTTTATATCAAAAGGATGAATTATATAATCATATTTTAATATATAAGCACATACATTCAATGCTAATCGATTCAGCACATGTAAAAACGAATTTTAAGAATATTTCAATTTCTAAATTTGGTCCAACCCAAAATAATAGGCATTACACGGTGAATTAAAAATTTTCAATTGATATAGTTCTTGGAGGGTCTCATTTAATTGTGATCAAATTCAAATCCCCATTATCAATACACTCTACTAATCATATCAAAGTATGGATAAAATTAAATAGTATGACAAAATATTCAGAAAATTTACTAAATTTAAAATAGTACGTAGGATACAATTAAACATTAAAAGTTGGCATAATTAGTATTTTAAATTATAATTTGTAAAAATGGAAATCTAAAGTTCAAAATGTCAATTTATAACCTTATTGCTAAGAAGAAACAGAAAGGCTTATCTGTAGTAAATGAATTTCATTATAACTACAATTATAATTATATGTATAGAAATATGTGAAAATGATTTTTAAACATCAGAGAAACTATGAAGAACGTAACATAAAATATAACTATGAACTTTTATATAATTGTACCAAATTATTAGTCTTGAGTGCCATAAAAATTGTCTATATTTATGTTACTTAGATATTCCATTGAAAACAATTGAGTCAAAATTATCATGTGGAATACAGACTAGAGCCGACGCCGATAATAAATTCATCAGCGGCGGTGGCGACGCTGGCGTATACCACATGTGCTAAAATGATAAAATTTGATTAAAAAATTGCCTGAATAGTCTTATACCGTATCTTACAGGCCCACTCACCGAGTGCACATGCATGAAGCTACAGCTACGGTGTGTATATAGGCCTATATAAACCTAACATTTTTGTGTATATCAATTTTTTCATATAATCATTTAGGATGGCTAGCCTAATGTGTACTCGTACGAACCGTAATAGGTTTACATGTATACTAAAATGTAAAAGCTTTTTACTGAATTTATAATACATCACTCCTTCTTCTCGAGAACCACACTATCACCAACCACAATAGGCCTACATCAAAGGACAAAAGTTCTCATTGGGACATTTATTCTAATGTGAGCTTTCAGGTAGTTTCACCGGACAGGTCCTCAGGAAAAGGAAGTCTTTTTCTATTGAAGTATTCATAGAAATTGATTCATGTACACATCAGCCAAGACAAAGGCGTTAGTCACGTCATTCTCAAAAACTCGGTGGCGGCAGCGCCAAGTCAAGTGGCGGCGGCGGCTCCTCCGGCGTGGCGTCGGGCTCTAATACAGACATTCATCTTATAAATTAATCAAATTAAAGAAATAATTATCACTGTTTTTCTTGTTGATTAAGCCTATAATATTAGAACTAAGATTCAATTTTAATCATAAGAATAAATTTTTTTGATAAATTAATACATGAAATAGCACATTAGTCACTGTTGTCAAAATGTCCCAATGATAATACGTTTCACCTGGAATTTCATGAGTTGTAAAATATACTCAAGGCCTTTTCAACTTATTTTCAAATCATGTTGGTGAAGCACCTTAAAAAAACAAAGTGAGACACGAAATTTGATAGGAATTGATATTTCTCTACTGATTTAAATACATACTTAAACAAATATTAATTTTTGCATTCAATTAAAGTTGAAGTCAATAAACTGCTAAGAATACATCCATCAAATATAATATTCAATGAGGATGAATTATCCTCTTTTTGTGTACAAATAAAATTTATACAAATGTATATAATTCTTCTCAGGTTTCTTGACCATTAATAGCCAAGGCATCATATATTAAGTGATCAATATTTTTTGCTAGCCGTCCACTTCGCTCACCTAGATCCCAGATGTTTTACAAGGTTAATTTATGTCTGGGGGCAATTTTGAATAATAAATTATATATAATTCCTATTTGTTGGCATGAGTGTGAACATATTTTATTGAAATGTAGATCCAACTAAAAATTATTGCTTATGGTAATGCACATGTATTTAAAAGTATTTTTCTATTTTATTTGTGTATTGCATAAAGTGTAATTGGTAGTATCACAGTCATAAATGATGTTAGGTGGCAGTTTTTGATATTACATAGCATTTGATTCTTAATCCCCCTTTCTGTCAATCTATCACTATCTTCCTGGAAATTGCGTTTATCAATGTCACCTTTATAATCTCCATATAAGCCATCATATCATCTGCAAAAAAGACTTATTTACAATATCTGAGAGAGTAAAATATATGTCATTTATGAAAAACAAGAATATGACATGTCTCAGGAGGAACTCTGAGGAACTCCTGAAGATACTGTAAGACATAGATCTCATACCCTCAATGACAACGTTTTGAATTCTTCCGAAGAGAATTTTTTTATCCAAATGACAATGTTTCAGTTAATATGAGTTTTGAACTATTTTATATATTTTTATTTATGACTATGTTTCAATATCTTTGTTTTTTGCATATTTCAAAGTAAACAAACATTGGAGAAGTTATGGAATTGGATGCACTCATAACATGTTGAAAAATGACTACTGCTAAGAGTGATAAAAAACAATCCGGGAATGCAAGGAAATACAGAAAAAAGGTAAAAAATATGAAATAAATGTTGATATGATAACTTACGATAATTTTAGAAATCCATGGCAGGTAATTAATGTATGGTGTTGAACATTTTTGAATATTTCATGTTACAAATTAATCAATATCCAAAATAGTAATATTTTATTAAATTATTTACATAATCCAAATAAATAGACTAATTTTCGTATTGAAAACACTTTTAAAGTGGAATGAACACTGACTACTATTATCTATATACTATTGAATGAGAACAGCATTGATTCTGAGACTTGTCAACAAGCAGTAATTTCTTAGCTCGGCTCATTTAAATTTTGACTAAGTTTGGCTTGGCTCGGTTTGCCACAGAAAATCTTTCAGCTCGGTATTTTTTTTAAAAATATTGTGCTCTCAGAATTTTTTTCAATTGCTCTTCCTATTATATAATAAACATTTCTAAAATACGATTATAAGTAAGGAATATTGATTGAAAAAAAAAGAAAAATCTGCATAATCAAATTAACAAGCAGCACTATAAATTTGGTTTGCTTAAAAACGGCTCGTTTTGGGCTAGTTGCTCAAGCTCGGCTCGGCTCGGTTCAGCTTGGCTCGTTAGAAGCTCGGCTCATTGCCAAGTTTGTCAATTCTGCATATCAAATGATTTTCAAAATGAACAATAGTATATTTGCTTAAATTTTGCTATAGAAATTTTTAAATATATATTCTGAATTGCTAAAAAAAGTTTACAATATTTTAGCGCATGATATTGTTTGTTTTTATTATCATAAATTATTAAAATTTATTAAAATTTTTTCGTATTTTTATCATTCTGGATTACAAATAGTAGTTACTGTTTTCATTGATGTCATACCCCATGCATTTGCCCACTACTTTAATATTTATCAACTTCTTTGTATATGTCAAGATGCTCTTTTTTGAAGGCAATATTGGGCCAATTAATATGAGTTAAAGGTTTCCTTACTATATTCTATATCTTTTCAAATTACAGAGAAAACTGCTACTATTATTATTTCTAATGGTCAGTAATCATTCTGTTGCCAATCTCTCAGATACCCCATGATTAGTGCAAACTGGATAATTCAAGTGTCAAAAAATAAATCGTAGAGGAAACAGCAGAATTTGAAACCTAGAAACAAAATGTAGAGTAAACAGCAAAATTTAAACTTAGAAACTAAATGTATTGCAAACTGATTAGTAAAAATCTAAGAATTAAACAGGATTTAATTTATCATGTATGACTACTAAGTTCATGGAAATACTATATTTTTGTATGCAGCTGTGGAAGCAAGTAAACTTATTTTATTTGGAGCGCAATGTACATCACAGATGTAAACTGGTCGGGTCAATCAGAGTGACTGACACAGGTCGGGTCAAGTCAGAATTTTATGATCGACCAGTTTGAACCAGTCAAATATAGACAAACTCAATGACAAAGATTTACATTTTTTTATTAAGTTTTGATGAAATCCATAATTTTTAATTTTATTCGCTAAAATTTCAAAATTCTATGCAACTGGATAAAAATTGAAATTTATGAGGTTATTTTTCAGTAATTGACATAATTACACAACTGTTAAGGCGCTGGTTGATTTGTATGTGAAGTATATTTTCAAATAATTTAGTAAAAGGTTGCATTATTGAGATTGGCCTGTAATTTTTCGCAATAAGGGGATCTCCATTTTTATATAAAGGTGTAAAATCTGACTTTTTTATTATCTCCTGAAGTTTATTTTCAACTATGTAATGATTAAATGCAAATGATAACTGGTCGCTAAATGTATGAAAAAATCTTAATTATAAAGAAAGGTAAATGAGTCGAATCTGAAGAGTTATTAAAGTCTTGATTTAGATTTCGTACATTAACTTCTAATACTTTTAAGGTAGAAAACTTAAATTGCAATGTCGAATTACAAATTGTTTTACTAAGTTCTGATAGAGGAATTTTAGGAAAAATGAAGTTTCTTAATTCTTTAAATTTAAATATTTCTAGGTGGATTTCCTTTCGAAAACAACTCATCATATTGAATATCCTGCTACCATTCTTTAAGCTAATAAAAACCTACCATCTTATAATATGATTACAATACCAGGAAATACTCATAAACAGAATTCAAGATTAAATCTTTTCAAGTGTGAAAATATAAAAAAAAACGTTTTAAGGAAATCCTTCATTAATGCCACCCTTCAAACCTGGAATTCGATATCTAAAAAAATGAAAGTCATTGAAAAAATATAATCCTTCAAAAAGCATTTAAAAATCTTCCTTAAGCAAAAATATATTTATGGTAAATCAGTTCCCCTCAGTAGTAGCCGTACCCGCCA
>CABFPE010000033.1:1866674-1877759 GCA_900660155.1 Hofstenia miamia | reverse complement strand
TATATATATATATATATATATATATATATAAACATATTATCCCTCGGCTAAATTAAGCAAATTAATACGCATCTAATCTAATTCCTCTTTCCTTTCCTATTGCATGTGTTTACTGCAGACAAAACTAGTTGAAATGATTGCGGGGAAATAAGGGAAGTGTTCTAATTCAGCCTGAAATTTTATTGTCTGGACCAAATGCACTCAAAACATTGTTTGTCGGTTTGTCGTCAGAGTGCCAAGCTTCTTGAAAATGTGGGCCTTGGGGAGGGTAGCGGTTATAAATTTTCTCCCTCCAATTCTTGGATCAAAAGCTTTAATTGTAAAAATATCTTGCAAATTTAAGTAAAATTTTTAGGCAAAGCGTCTAAAAATTATTTTTGCTTAAAAGCTAAAGGAGAAATTTAAAAATTTTTATTTTTATAGAGTTTTAGGCTTTCTTAAATTGGGGAACTTTGTTACCCCATACTTCGTTTAACTGAAATTTATTTTAGCATTGTTTAACCGTTAAGGATTTAAAGACTTATTATAACGATCTAGAAAAAAATTTTATTTACCAAAAAATTACGTGCGCATTTTATGTATTTTTAATAGTATAATTCACAATTTATCTATATACATCAGAATTAAAAATGAATTTAAATTTATTTAAACCAAATATTACTAAGAAATTCGGAATTTCCATTTGATAAAAATCTAGTCAATTCAATCACCTCACCATGAAAGGGGGCAGCTGCCCCCTCTTGCCCCCCGCTCGCTGCGCCTATGTGCCTAGCTAACTACTGGTGCCGGAATTTTTTACCTTGACGTGATTATTTTGATTTCTGGATCACCACGGTTGTTCGGCTTGCTTATAGACTAGGCTTAAAATTAATATTCAAAATCATCACCATCGATATTTGGAAGTAATCCTAGCGTGCCATTAATTACTAAAATCTATCATGGAATAATTGTTTTTTCCAACAACTTGAAAACCAAATTACAACCGCTTTACGCATTAATGATATCATCATAATAATGGGGAACTGAAATATATATTTCCTAAATGTTAATGAGAAACCAAATATACAGAACTTTATTTCAACATTTAACATTTCTTTAATTAATCAAACTATTCCTTCTAGGATTAGTCTTACTAGTGAAACACTTATTAACTATTTTTTCATATCTCAAATCACAGCTTCTTCTTCTACGTTAATGTTTGTTTGCCTAAACTTTACCATACAATTTCCTGTCTTCTTATATCCAAAAAAATTGTAAGTACTTGGTGTTTTCAACGTTCCATCTGTCTAGAAGACAAAACAATTCTTCTAATGAAGATTCATCTTCTATTGTCCCCAAAATACATGCAGCAGTTGTCTGTTGAATGATAATGCCCAGAAGTTGTTTTAAAAATTTCGCCACACGTGATTCCTTTGATGAAAATACAATGAGCTTCCCAAATTTGGCAATAAATACTCCTGTGGATTTACCTGCACCACCTTTGCATTCAAAAGCAAGAGGCTGAAATATATAGCGTTGTTGAACAATGTTACAATATTTTGCTGTTTTTCGAGATTCAGCGTCTGTTGTAGCCTTGGCAGGAGTGAAAGTCGAAATTCGGCTGGGAGCAATTGTATCACCACTGCAACGTCCCACACTAAGGAACGCGGCCTCTTGTCCAAAGGAACAGTAGTCGCTTTCCATCTCTTTTGATCAATCCTGGTAGCTCTAAAATTGAAGCGACGTTAATCATTGCGAATGCGCGCTTGAAGAATTTGTTCAATTGAGAATAGCGTGCAAAACGCCTAGCGCTCGTCTTACATGACAATTCATGGAGACCATCAGATGCAACAGTTGCACCACAAACACACATATGCTGCTCACAAACATAAGCTCCAAGTCTAGGTGTAACATTAATACGCAAAGTGATATTGTTCATATTTAGGTTAGGTTTGCTTGATGTAAGAGCATTGAGCCATGCTCCAGCTAGATTACCTTGACCTGCTTGAAGCCTTGCAAGATCCTTTTCAGACATATTGGTCAATAGGAAACTCTCAAGTTGATTGAAGACAGGGAAATACAAATTTCTTTGCATAGTGGAAGATTTTCCATTTGGAAGTAGGGAATAATTGGAAAATTTTAATCACAAGGGGACATCCAGGAGCAATTTTTAACATCAAGTCTTCGCATTTGACAAAAGAGGCATGAAAGCAAATAGATGTTAAAATATTTCTAAAAGGTGTACCTAAGCCACCCAATAAAACTGAAAGACATACTTGTAAAGTTGCATTATCTGATAAATTAACGGTGGTAATACGTTCAAATAGACTATTGATAAGAGTATTATACTTCTCAAGTTTATTAAACTGTAAGAATGTGGAAGAGCAGTAAAAACCGTACAAAAACTTTGGTATCCCAATGCATTCTTCAGCAAGTGAAGAGCAGTATGAGCATTTACTTCCACCAATAAAGTTCCAGTTTATTGTGTTTTCTCTGTAAAAACTTCAAAACGGCATTAGATCCAATACCTGTACAAAGAACAACTAATTCTCTTAAGGGAGTTATGCAAATTCTAGGGCTGACATAGATTTGATCATATTGCGTTTTTCATATAAAGGATTACTACGAAACGTTAATTCACACTTTGATGGATTTAGCTGTATTCCAATCTTAGTGGCAGAAGATATTACACTCTTGAGATCCTTTAATACTTTTTTAGCTTCATCAGCAATATTTCCATCATCCAGACAAAAGAAGTTCAATTCAGACCTCGATAAAGTAATATAATCAATATTGAATCACAGAAAATTGTTGGACCCTCTGGATCAGCTTGTGACATGCCAGCGATTGAGTCCAAAATAAGGCCATCAAAATATAAATTGGTGTACTTGCCATAAGCAGAAACGAAGTAACTATGGTTGGATCTCTGGATGTTTTTCAGCAATGATGCTTAAGAAATGTTGGCTGTTGATCGTGTTGAAGGCATTCCTAAAGTCAATCTTGACAAAAATGTGGACGTCTGTGAAGCTAAGGCGAGTAACATGCACCGCGGCTTCGGCACCACATATCAAAACATAACATAACTGTCGTTAGCCATATGACGCCAACCTTTTCAATTGGCATGATTTACCTATAACTTTTACACACAGTCGCCGTAAAGTCCCACCAACTGCAATTGGTCTCACCCTGCCGTTTTCTTTTTTGGAGTGTAAGCAGGTTTGCACCAAAGAAGATTGACTAATGCAAGTTGGTACTTTGCCTGCAATTACCAAATTAACAAATTTTGTAAGACTTTCGACAAAATTGCAAGCATGCATCCGATTGCTCTCCTTACTGAGGTAACGGAGAACCTGTGGAGGAAGAGCGTCTGGACCTCCAGCTGAAAAAGATGGAATGAGCTAATTGCATCCAAAACTTATCTAGAAATGATAGAGACAGAGGAGGAATTCATTGTTTTGCAGTTAAACAGACATTTGGAAGGCAGAACAAAAACGCCAATTATCTTAGTTGTCTTGATCAGCAATGGTTTTATCCAGGCAGCAGATATATCATTGAGTTCATTAACCAACTGCGTTTTTGGGTACTTTCTTGAGAATAGACCTTCTGCTGCTAGAAATCTGATTCAGTAAATCAATGGTGGGATTCCTCTCTGAAAAAGAGGATTCTGCACAAGATTCCTCCGTTACAGTGGAATTTCTTAGAGAAGTAGCGGGTTTGGAGATTGTCAGTTGATTCATCTGTTGAGCAAGCCCCGTTGTAGCTAGACTTTTCTTAGAAGGATCACATGCACCACAGATAAATCCTAGTTTCCAATCTGTAGAGGAACAAAGGTCAGAGCAGCCAACGTGGATGTAATTGCAAACAGCACACGGAACGCCTTTCCTTCTGAGAGAACGGTAACATTGGCTGCAATATGATTGTTTATCTACCGGCATAAAACTTTGTTCTTTAAATGATATTAACTTCTTAGATGTTACGTAAATTTATTCAACCGTTTAAGATTTCCCATAATTTTAGGTTGCAAAGTGATTTATTTATAGGATTTCTGAAATGTTAGGAAACGACGACCTACACATTTATTGTTTTTACACAAACTACATGAAGTTTTAACGAAGGACAGGTTATTCAATATGTGATCGTTTTCAAACAAAAAAAATTAATTTAAAATCGATTCGCAAGTTAAATGGGCAGCAAACATTAATAATGATAATTACTCGACTACGAATGACAAACGTTTATATTCTAATCATGATGATGCTTCATGTTTCATAACATGTTTTTCAATATTATTATTATTTTGGGATATCTTATGCCAGCACTTACCTTACAGTAAGCTGCAAGTCCCATTAATGCTTATTCAATTTATCATTCGAGGACTTCTAAACTCAGAAAATGAAGTTTAGAAAGCTTTTTTTAAAAATTCATCTTAAGCTCAGCAATTGAATTATGGAATAACTTACCAATTGAAATAAGACGAATCAAAAATTTAAAGTAAAATCAATGTCTACCTCCGTAAGTAATACATCCCTAGAATTTGTTTTGTATCATGAAAATGTTTTCAGTTTTTAAAAAAGTATAATTAATTAGCAATTAATAGGGTAAAGTGCAAATTTGGAATATATGCTTTTTGGGTTTTATTGTTTATTGACGCATTAAGTGTAGTATTAGCAGCTTTTGGTGAGGTGCTTAACTATGTCAATGTACAGTACCGGCTTTAAGGCAAGGGGGCGAATGCCACAGGCCCCGCACTAAGCAATTAACAGAGAAAAGTTATTAGTAAATTTAAGAAAAAGAAAATTCAATCTCCCACAAAATGAATTCAACAATTATAATGCTATTTGCATTTGAACATTAGGTTAGATACATTAAAATCCACACTATGATTTATACAACAAATAAAGCTATTTCGATTTTAACGTTATAATTAAAAGATATTTGTGATCCACCACGTACACAGAATGATAAATTGGTTTCTAACTGCTGTCATTTGAGATTGATATAACATTAAATTTAATAGAATATTTTAGTAAAAATAAATATGTCCTAAATAACAAATATGTTTGAATTAAATTAGTTTTCAAAATACAAGGGAAATTTGTTGATAAATATAACCTTTGAGAAATACAATATGGCTATTTGTTCTTTCCTATTCCTATATTTTTCCTTTTTATGTATAACAACTTTTTCCAGTTGCTGCAATTTTTCTTGCAATCTAAGATTTGATTTGTTGACAAAATATACAGAACCTTATTAAGCATATACTAAGCTTGACAAGTAGAATTTATATAGCTATATACCTAGGATATAATTATATAAATGTATCTATATTTTGCTAAAATTATTATATCATATTGGTTTACGATATTTTTAATATATTAATTTAATTTTTACATTATTTTATATTTCATTATAATATTAAAAATAAAAATATTAATAACAGTAAATGTTTTATATTCAGTTGCAAGAAACTAACTACAATTATTTTTTTAATTATTAAAACACAGGATGTAATAAACTTAGTTTTGAAATTCAGACCACTTATTGCAAGCATACAATATACTCAAGGAAGTGATACCAACACAATCTTTAAAGTTCCAATAGTTCTCTTGTTTATACTTTAAAGTTCTTGAAACAATCATTCCCTTTAAAGTAACTAAAAATACTTTAAAGTATTAGATGGGTTTTCAAAACACTGATTTGTTTTATAGTGACTTAAAGATACTTTATTAAAGTTAAATATTGTTCTTCAAACCTTTAATTTTTAAGGATATATTAAGATACTAAATGATATCTAAAAATCTATAACTCTCTTTAAGATGCATAATATGTTTGTAATATCCTCAGATTGCAATGTATAAACTTTCTGAAACTGCTTTTTGGATTTAAACCGATATCTTAAACTGTTGGGATAAAATTAAATACAATTATCTATATAATTTCCCAACAAATAGTATATGCAAGCACAGATATATGCAGTTTTATAAGAACTAAATAAGGGGGCAAATTATTATAACATTTCCGTTGTAATCATTACTTTTTCAGTTTACTTATAGGTCAAAATTTTGCCTAGAGCCCTGCGTACGCTAAGACTGGCCCTCCCAATATACTACACTTAAAGTGAAATTCTATTCTAATAGCAAAAACCAAAAGGGAATGTGTTTTTTTAATTCGCATTTATGCATGAGGAAAAAAACAATGTCATATCACATTTTGAAATTCATAATCCAATGAAAAAATTCACAGTTTAAGAATAAACAGCAAAATACATTTACATCCCAATGGCCGTGCTCACATAAGAAACTTGTTAATAATTTTGTTAAGTAATTAGATGGCATCACCTGCCTAATCTAAAAGTAAGGTAGAGAGATGGGAACCTTAATTACTATTGAATACATTTAGTTAACTTCTTCATTGGCAAACTACCTACATTGCTGAAAAAATTTCTTTGAATTTTTGAATTTTGTCTCAATACTACAAGTTAATTTCAACATCCAATATAAAACAAACTAGGCATCTAGCAATATTGTGGGAAATATTACTTTTTTGTAAAAGTTAAAATTTTTTGGATTATTATTATTATTATTATTATTATTATTAAATAGATTTATTACCTTAATACAGGTCTACAAATATATTAAACAGTNAAGATAGTGTGTGCATCTAATATCAATACTAAAAGTGTAATTGAGATGTAATCTGCAAAAATCTAGGAGATTTTTTTTGACAATGCTGTAATCGTCAAATAAGTTAATGTTTGTGTTTATATGAATAAAATTAGCCAAGCGAGTGATGCGATTAAAATAGAAGTAAGCTGTCTTTGATTTCTTTATACGTGTTATTTGAAAGATATTAAAATTTTTAGAACGTAATCCTGGGCGGTTTGGGTAATATAAAGATAAATAATCCAAAGCATTGAAATCCAAGCGGTTTGTTAAAAGTTTGTTTAGATAAAGTAAATCATAAAATTGAAATAGTAGAGGAATTGGGAATAAGTTGAGGTTAAGAAGTCTAATTTTATAGTTTCCGATATTTTGATTACGATCTGCAATGAGTTTATTGAACCAATGCCTTCTTCAGTAAATCATTTGAATACAACTATTAGTTATCCAGGTTTAGAATTTTTAGCTTTGCAACTTTTGGAAACATTTACTAGCTTTGTTTTTTGGACAGAATTCGTCTATTAAAATCAAAAGGTATTTATGAATGAATCTATGAGGCAGATATAGGCATGGGCCGAAAATTTAGTCCCAAGCCCGGACCGGCTCATTTTAATTAGTGCTAAATCGGCCCATTTTAAGCTCATTTTATAATACTTCTCAAAAAAATTTTCTTCAATTTATCGGTTTGTTCTACCAAAATTTGGTATGACAGATACTTTTAATAATATCTAAACACTGGAATCCTGAAAATTCTAAATTAAAATTCAGAAAAGAATATGTATGATGCTAATGTCAACTTACCAAAATGTAAATTTTATTTTTGAACTTTATTTATTTTAATTTATAAAAAATGCACTGCAACTGCGTGCAAAAATACATTCTGTATTATAGAATCAAAACATATGTACTTAGCAAATCAATAAATGGATGATTGTTTGTGGTTCAAAAATATATTAGAAATAATAAATACTTAAGGATTATTTTGATAACCAAGCATATCTCAATAGTTAGTAAGAGTCAGAGTTGCAAACCGACCAGCAAGGCTGCAGACTTTACAGGACGGGCGCAATTAAAAACGAGCTATGTTATTTCGGAAACATGTAGTCTTTCATAAGACATCTAAATAATAGTAGCCTTTTGATCTTGGGGCTTAATTTTTTAGTGGTTATTTCTTAGTGGTAGTAAACAGTTAGTTAAACATTTTTGAAATTTATTTCACAAATATGCAAATAACTGTTAGCTGCAACTGTACTGTACAAATTCATAATTTATTTTAATTATTATCTTTCTTTTACAAGATCCCTCTTGGTCAATAGCTGTTAATTTTTGTGGTTATTTATTTACAAAATGCATAGGGAAATAAGTCGTAGTAAAGAAACTACTACAACACGTAGACAGGACTCTACTGGCCGTAAAATATTTGAACACCGGCCAGAGATCACCTGGAAAGAATTTTTGTAGGCTAGCCGGCCTGTGCAACCCTGATGTTAATCACTTATTCGAAATGTTTGTGGCAAAACCAATTGAAAAGCATTTCGAAAAATAATCTCATCTATGTATATCTAGTTTTTTACCAGGATGCTTAAAACTCAAATCAAAATACAAATGAACTGGAAATATCAGACAAAACAAATTTGAAAATCCAATTCGTTGTACCAAACATATTACTAGCTATGTTCTGCACAGTACTTCCATCAAAATTTTAGTCTCGCTTTGATCAGTTAACATTCCCCTATTTTAACATTTCAATGCAACAGAAAATAATGACAATGAAATTGAATATCAAAGTAGTAAGATCTCTTGTGCTATGCAGTGAATCCTCGATTATCTGGCCCATAATGAACGGACATCTACTGAAAATGAGCCGGATAATCCAAATTTTATCTATCTATAGGTTTTTGACCCCTTAAAATAAAAAAAATAGTGGATAAGTATAACGTTGCGTGCACGCCCTCAAAATGAAATTTTCAGCGCCTTAACTAGCGGTACGTTGTTCAGCTTTAAAAGAATTATATGTACAACCAGCTAAGAGATATATATATTCAGCAGATATTAATGAAGTAGAAATGTAGTTTTGAAAATAAAATCAGTTATCATTTGAACCAAAAAGTAAGAGTGGTTTGTTTTAGCTGCTCGTAAACGATGGCGTGATAAAACATTGTTGGAATGTACTCGTGCGGGTATGCGCGTGTATCTATACACTATCGCATTTCCCGGGGGGTTTAGTTATTCAAGGGAAACAATGTCCAAGGAGAAAATGCGGTGGTGATTACATAAGAAATATTTATTGGCTGTAAAAAAGGTTACATGTATTTTATAACTGCCGGATAATCGAAAAACGGATAATCGAGGATTCACTGCAACACAATTTACTATGACTTCTTGTTTATTAACTAATGTAAAAATGAATCATTGTCAGAAGTTGGCAAAAGTTCAATAATCACAATTTCCATAAAAGAAACCAATTAATGATAACAGAAGAATAAAACAAATCTTTAAATTTTTAATGGAGTTAAAATGAGTCTTAAAACTTCATAGAAAATCTTCAATAATATTAAATGAAAGTGTACATAAAAGAACACAGACATAACAGATATGTTTTAAATGTTGTGCACGTAATTATTCAATTTTAAAATGTGTATTGCAATTTTTCCTCCTAATATTACGCAAGTATTTCATTTTTATCTTACTGAAATTTTTTGCCTTAGACATATATTTTCTCTAATAACAATGCATAGGCTCAAAACATATTTGAAATCAAACAAATAATGGTAAAAAATGTTTCAACCTAATAGCTTTGCAACTTCAAATCAATGATGAAATATTTTCAATAATGAATGAGCTTTGTTAACTTAAAATTTTTAAATGATATTAATGAATATAAATTATTTCAAATGCTTTACAACAAATATATGCTTTTAACAGGCTTATAACAGTAAGGATTCTTGTGATAAAATAAAATGAGACCAATAAAAATTTATTTGAATTAATTAGGCTATTCAGCATTAATAATGAATATTGGAGAAGTGAGATATACAAGAGTATTGCTGAGGAAGATAAAGATCTTTTCGTGACAGCGAAGGATGCTCGAAAGCATATGATGGGCACCATGATTTGCTGTAATATTCTTCTCTATGCGAGCTCCATGGCTCACATGAATATGATGGGAAAACTTGCTGAGACGCTGTAGTTCTGTTGGAGTAGTAGTCGACGGGATATTGGGGCGAAGCGTTTAGGGAAGAATTGTAGTAGGTGTTGTTGTTTGTGAGTTGTTGCTCGGCACGAGAAGGACTTTGAGGTAGGCTTCCAGTTGCCTTCTTTGCCTAAAACTTTACAAATAAATACTTCATTCAACCATATTTGGCTTGCATTAAAGCTTTCTAAAAGGCCTTGCTTGCATGTAAAAATAAACTCTAAAATAATGGATTGCCTACATTCTTTCTGCGCAAAATGGAACTCTTAAGTATAGTTAATCTAAGCAAATCTAGACTTGCAATCACCACCTCACTTAGAAATTTGCTACAAAATTGGTAAAAAATTTGTGAAGAATTGGCTAAAAAACTAACAATTAATAGATTGTAAGAAAACATTAGTTTCTGACAAGCATAAATATATAATCGATTTTACTTCAGTATATGTTTCTAGTGTGATGAGAACAGATTAGCTGGGTGATTTTTGTCCGAAAATTATAACATGCTGAGTTCTTAATGGCAAAAATATTTCTAATTATACAATTTATATGCCAATGAGGAAACAATTCAATGCGTAACTGCGAAAATTGATGTTTATACTTTTCTTAGAACTGTAAAACATATTACTCATAATTAGGAATATTTTTGCCATTAAGAACACAGTGTTTTATCTGTCTCTTATACACATCACGTAGCTAAGCAATTCATATGACTAGATAAACATATATTCGAGTTAATTCGATTATATACTTATGCTGGTCAGATAGCAATGTTTTCTTATAATCTCTTAAAAGTTAGTTTATTTAACTAATTCGTCACAGCTTTTTTGTTTACTTTGAAAGTAAAAAATACATGTTAACTCATTTATAAATTTTCGATGTGATTTAACAAAAGTTCTGCCTATGTTAGTTTTAAAGTGAAGCCGTTATCCCCGCAGTATTCCAGAAATCCGTGCTTATTGAACTACTGTATCCTTAATAATAAAGATTTTGCAAAAATGTTCATGAACGACGTCTTTCAGGATATTTTAAGCGCTTAGTTAAATAACTCAAATTTTCTGTAAAAATAAAGTAATCCCAATCTAAAAGATTCAGGTGCTTATACAACGAGCGTTAAGTAACATCTTAAACAAACTTGAGGCACGGCATTGTAGCTTAGAATAATGCTACAGTTAAACAATTAAATCAGCAAGCATTGTCGGCTGGCTTGATACCGGTTTTGACTTCATGGCATATATATATATATATATATATATA
>CABFPE010000033.1:1789372-1802623 GCA_900660155.1 Hofstenia miamia | reverse complement strand
ATATATACACACTATATACTTAGCCCGTCAGCTTTTTAGCATGGGATTTTTCAAGTTAATGTTCTGAGGACGGTGCGAACGGTGGTTTTCTCGAAAAACAAATAATCGCAAGCTTTGGGCTTAAAGCTTCTACTTCAATAAGGGCAATAAACGCTCTGGAAACAATTTGGATTTAAATTTCATAACAGAATTTTTAATTTTTGTATTCGTGCAGAACAGAGAGGTATACCGAGACACGAGCCCAATAAATTGAGCTATGTGTCCCCTTTAATGCATTTCTGTTGAGCCTCACCTTGCTTCTGTGCTAAAACTGCAATGAAAAATACAGATTAAATACAATATTTTATTACAAATACAAGTGAACATAGTAAGATATTTGTTATTTAAGACTATCAAAATAATCATTTTTCATCTATTATATTATAATCCTATATAAAAATTAATACAGCCTGCCCATTTGCAGCGATACCATAGTGATTTACTGCCAATTATTACCCTTACAGAACATCTAGCTACGGACCTGCTCGAACTGTTTCAAAGACAACTAAATATCATTTTTATTTAGTTACCTCTGACTGTGCACACTAAACATTTGAAGCTGCAGCTGTCAAACGCATGGGTGTATTTTTTCAAATAATAAACTATGTAATAGAATAATTTTATGATAATTGGAGCAAAAGATCAATTCTAACTATACAACATTATTTCCATTTAGTCTGCTACCACCTAGTGCCAGGCCGGTTAAATTTGGCTTGAGCTTGATAAAAATATTTAGAGTATTAATGCAAATTCTTGGAAAATAAACAATTTATGCGTTGGTGAGAAATAAAATGAGATGCGCATTCAAGACGAATAAGGAATTTTTATTAAGCGGCAGCAATAGCAAATTTGACTAAAAACTGACGTATATATATATATATATATATATATATATATATATATATATATATAAATGTTTTTTAAAAACATTTGAAATTTTGCAAGGTGGTGTCTCTTTAATTTACCTACCCGCACGGTAAATATATTTAAGTTCGATTGAATGTTGCGAGAGCAATCGCCAAAAAATTGGTTTTTGGGGAAAAAGTGTGATTTCCGCTAAATGCCTTAGAAATTTCGGTCCGGGAAATATATATATATATATATATATATTGCAGAATACGATTTCATTTCACACATAAATGGGAATAGGTGTTACTGTAGTTATTTACTGCGTAATTTGGCAAAAACTTAAAGAAAAAATATTTAATAATTTTTCCTACTTCATGTTATTACTTCGCAATTCCAAACTCAATAATCCTAGACTTTGTATGAAATTCATTACATGAACTGGTCGCCTGGGAATTCTCAAAACTCAGTCGTACTTTAGATAAATTTTAATCGCTGGCATCCCCATCCAGCATTAAATAGATTTGTGCGTTTTTGCAAATTTGTTCCATTAATTGGACAGTTTCTGAAAGGCGTAAAACAGACATTTTATAATGAATATTTAAATAAATACAGTTAAATGGCTACTATTCTTCAGCAGCTGACAGATTCCGGTCTCCCAAATGTCGAAAGAAAAATGTTCTTCCAAATAACATTATGTGTGCTTCCATTTGCATATTTTAATTGGAACTATGTGGACATTTTGATTATGCTGAAGTTGTCTGTTAGATATATTTTCTTAGAAAATGAATATCATTAACATCATCGCAATATCATTAAATGGTAATTGCTTTATTGAAAAATAAAATGCGCCCTAGATAATCCAACACTGTGTAGAAATTTTTATTATGACAGATTACGTTTGCAATATCTTTGAATGTGATATTTTAAAAAACTGAAAAAATTTACATAGCATTAGTATTGGTAAGTTATTTTCAAGGAAATATGAAACTTCTGCTTAACCGTATACTTTATATATAATTCCAGAATTACTAATTGACGTAACAATTTTAAATATAACATTATTCTTTGTATTGTGGTTATGAGATTGAACTTAAACAAAATACTAGGAAACCAAATACATGTGATGACATTTAAGGAATATACGCATTTCAATTCAAACCAATCGAACACATTTGAAATTTTATCAGCTTTACACTGAAATTTTTACAATTATAATTTTGCTAAATTGCATTAAGGAAGATTTTCCCAAATATTTAACCCACTTTTTTTGAGTTTTTATGTTTTTTGAATTCCTAGTTTTTTGTAATAAAACAATATAAGACGAACTTGTAGGTTAGATATTGTAGTATATTTGCATCCCTAATTTGTAAATTGATATTATGTGTCGATTTAGTAATATAGCGACGTTAAGCAATGTACAATTAGTGATTGAATATTCTTTGTATTTTGATTGGTTGCTCGTACGAGGAATCCATTTTGTTTGCGTAATTTGAATTTCAGACATCGCAGTAGTTTTAAACATTTGTTCTGCTATTACTCACCGTTTGATCACAAGTGAGTGTTATTGTTATCCATTATTTGTAAATACTCAAAAGTGTTATTTTCTGCTTAATTTAAGTTTTGCTACCCTAGCTTCCAGTTGCTTTTCTTTTAACTATTATAGATTTCCCCAGCCGTATATTTATTAACATTATCTTTTAGCATTTTTCGGATAAGATAGTTTTCATAAAGTGCCCTCTTATTATCTTTTATTATCTTTATTATCTTATATGTATTTGATCAACATGATCAACGCTTAAGGTATCACTCCGGGCGAAAGGTAGGATAACCTGAGGCTTTAAATGGTCCTCTGGTTTGACTCCTCTAGTCTAGGTGATAGTAGGTATTAGGTATAAGGATGAGTACGGTTAGGAAGCGCGGTTTGCATGTAGCTATAATAATTGCATTTTCTCTAGTCTAATATGAGCTGAGACATTAGGTATTGGAAATGGTTCATCGCTTCGGCCGGAGGCCTGATTCTGTAAGAAGAAGTTTGGAATTAACTTATTCTCTGAATACTGATTAACCTTGGAATGAAAATGCTCTTGTTATCTCATTAGATAGATTACACAATAACTAGTAGTTCCCTCGGTTATGTTTAATATATCTAAAGATGGAATGCTTGCTGAGTGTTGCACGTGCTTCTACCACAAGACAAGCATTCTACAGTAGATACAAACATATTTTTAAACTAGGATGCAATGATGTCAATCATGCATAATTTTGTAAAACACCACTCAAGTTGAATTTCACTGAGATATCATACTTTTCCCTGAAGGTCCTTCCAGAAATTTTTCTGGTTCTAGTACCGTCAATTACATTATTTTTGAAAAATAAGAATATTAAGTACTTAAACGTCACATATTTTTCGAAGAATAGTCAGTCAGGAGTAAATTTAACCTAAAACCAATTTCCTGCCATTTTTGAGCATTTTTAGTCAAATGATCAAAATATAACTGCTGGGAATAAAATGAGCTGTTATTGAAATCATACAAATATTTAAGCCTCTGCAAGTTGTTTCAATACATAAATTTTATACTCCACTGATCAATGTATTAGCCAAAATGATTTCAACAAGAATTAAGTAGTAATTATTAGCACTGTGACATGTACTGGGGCATTTTTTGAAGTTTTCATTATACATTCAGAACTCGTGATGCCCATTTTTGTGGTTATTGTTAAATATAATATAGAATGATTGGGTAATGACATCATAAATTTGCAACGATCTCCACTCTAGGAATTATTATTTTGCTTCGGTTATGCAAGGGAAAGTAAATTTGACAATTATTCCAGTATCAGTAGGTATAAATATACCCAAACAAAACACGGACACTTATATTTATAGAATTACGCACTCGAGGGGTACTACTTGGTGGGGGATCATGAACTTTTAACCGAATGTGGTCCGCAGCCCAAATCGATTTAGTTTAGGTATATAAAGACTTTGCTTTTTGTTCGTATCATGTATTATAATTTGAAGCTTACTAGCAAATCATTTTGTTGTTATTAGAGTATTTACTACATTATATTTTTTCAATTAGAGAGCTAGAGAATAATAAACATAGAAAGCACCAGCTAAAGGCGATGTCATCTCATCTGATGTTGGATCCCCATTGACGAAGAAGAAGAATTGTTTTCGAGTCAACTAGAAGCAGTGGTGCCGTGTTTTTAAATAGAATATTAATAGTTATATTATAATACATTCTGAGCCATTGTAGTATTACATTTATTAAAACGTATGGATCAGGAAGTTCTGCAGGGAATCCGACTTAAACAAAGACGGAGAGCCGAATCAGGGCTAATCAGACACCCATATTTACCGATTCTACAATATTTCATTAAAGTGATTTTTTAAATAGCTACTATAAACAATACCTATTTATCAGAATTTTCTTAGATTTTATTTGAAACTTATTGACTAGGATAAGGCCCCCGCAAGTGCTGGCCTGTTGTCTGTACCTATAAAAATATGGACGTTGTTTTGTCACTGCCTGTATCATTAGCCCGTATGCCGATAGCTAAACGTCATTTTACCAAAATAGCTCGATGCTGCAAAAATTCGTTCTAGTGTGATATTTTCCTGCATGCTTAAACAATCATCAATAAAGCATACGTAAAAAAGCAATTTAGTACTTTTGTTACCATCAATGAGAAGTTTAATTTTACAACTATAAAGTCATAAATAACTTTCGTTTCCAGTAGATTTATCAACCACTTTTTGCTATTCATTAACAAATCTTGCATCAAACATCATAGACATAGCTAAATTTGAACTACACGGCACTGTTTGTATGACATTGTAAAATAAGTAAATTACATTAACTCGTCTTCTGAATGAAGTTAACAACTTACACTTCTTACGTTACAAAATACTGTACAAAGTAACAGATTTTTATTAATATCAGAAGAAGACCGTGAAATGAAATTCCTTAAAATTGATGAAGACAATGAATTTTATGTGGCTTAGTGAAATATTTTATGAACTACGTTGTAATTTCTATTACAAATCTACATTTACATAGATATAAAGTACATCAAACAAATGATTTTAAGCAATAAGAACCCCAAACAACAACAACAACGACAACAAATAATCATTCAGAACCCAAATTGAGTAGCATGGAAGCCCTTGTCTGTACTGAGCCCTAACCCAGACAATGATATAATCGAATTATATTTTTGAATGGTATTTCAAGATAAAAAGACAAATGAAACTATTCAATAGACATAATTATGAAAAAACTCAGTTGACATAAATTTTGAAAAACCTATAGAAAAATTTAGGTGCGTCCATTTAAATGACTCTCCTTTCGCATTTGCAATATGTTACATTACATTCCACATTTTCTCCATTATCTATTACTGTGTTCAGTAAGTAATGAGAATGTGATTCCAGACAAAACAAACCATGTGATAGGTTAATCATTAAAGTAATTTCTGATTGGTTGTCATGTTACACATATGAATGTATATTGTATGTGTTGTTAGCTGTAATCACTTTTTGCATTGTCCATATATTAGTAGTGGTGATTTGTCAAATGTAATGCAAAATTGAAAGCATTGAAAGAATCATTCAAGATGTATGTATATACTGAAAATCAACGTGTATTGTGTTCAGCGGACATACACACTCCTCTACAGAGTGTTTGAGGAGATCTTACATTACTATTGCCAAATAGGCAAGTGAATATTCAAGTCAACAATCTCTCTTTCTGATGAAATTCAGACAGTTCTATTACTGACATTATTGCTGTGGTCAAGCAACTTGTTGAAGAAGAAAAACCCCATCAGGATGTGATTTAGCAGATTTTACTTCGTTAAGTATCAGCACAATTCACGTCATTCTTCTAGATGATCCTAAATTAAGCACAGTTTATTAAACATGGGTACCGTACACATTGACAGAAGCAAACAAGGTGGCTCGGGTTCAACGTTCACAAAACATTATTCACAGCATTGTGTGACAGGTGGTTGAATTGTGTGCTGAAGGACAGCTTATGAGGTGCCCATTTTTCAAGTGACGAAGAGCTAAAAGAAACCGTGGTGCACTTCCTACGTCAACAACCTATAGATGTTATTTTAACATCGGTTGGTGCTAATGTAGAATCTTGACATCCTTCCAACTAGTAAGTCTGAATGTAATTTAGGAGCTGCTTTAACTACTTCCTATCAGTGCCTAGTAAGGTAGGTGACAGATTCCAAATTCCATCTCTATTCTTTTGTTCTTACTTGTGGTTACTTAATGATTAGACTAATATCTAGGCAACAACTATATTTGACGCTCGGAGTAACAACAGTAATTTAGGTTCAAGACAGGAGATGGTTGGTACAAAGTACAGGGTTACACACCCGACCTGAGGCAAAGCACAAAGAGGAATTGAAGAACTATGATGTAACTATTAATTCAAACAAACACTTTAACATTGAAAGTAACACCAATTGCCGCACCAAGGACTCAGTGCATGAAATGTTGTGTGATAATGCAATAGTGACATGTGTGGATAACCTACTAATTTAATGCATTGATTGTTCTTGTTATTAATGATGTTGTTATTATGCCTTACATGTAATAATCCTACAGATAAATATCTATATGCTAACAACCTATCGTACATGTGAACAATCAATGCAGTCAGCATAAAACTAGGAATTAGGTCCGTAGGTTGGCTATGAATTAAATACAATGTAATGACATTGGTAAACTTCCAATACAAACAAACTGTGAATTCTCCTATGAGGGCTAATGTAAACTTGATAATATAATAAAATGCACAATGAACGATAGGCAAGCTATAATGAAGAAAAACCCCTATCCTTACACATAACCTATGAGCACATCAGGCAGACCAACAGCTACCAGCCGCACAGCCGTGGAATGGAGCTAGCAAATACTTATTGTTAATGTGCAAAATACACAGCCATTGGAATGGCAATAACAATTCATTGCTAAGTGCTAAGCCTTTACAAATTATCTCCTGTTAATTGAAGTTGTGGACCACTGCCTTGAATACCCTAGTGCTTCAACCTTTTTAGCTTTCTATTTAATTAATAAATAAACCTGACAAAAAGAAAAACAAAGTAAATCCAATAAATTTTGGCCATCAACAAAATATAATATTGCACTGTTTTTATACTAGAAACTTTTAAACAATCAAATATTTGGCTAGTACCTGTTAATACTGAGTTGTTGACAATTTACTAAATCTTGATTCTTTTTTGTCTGCCGCCTTGTGCACGTCAGCATTAATTAGCTTTTTGCGACTTTGCCTTTTTACCAATTGTCAAATATCCATTTGTACTGCCAATTAATTAATAGAAAAATTACTGCTTATAAATTTACAAATAATTAACTAATCATAATCATGTGTTGTACAATTAATATTTATTTCAAAATTCAGTCTTAGTTCTTCCTTTGTTTCTCTCAATTTGACCACACATGATTTGAATTATGTTACACTCCCCCTCCAGCATAGCTAATTAAGGATCACGACTCTCTCTCCATGTACCATTTCCACCGCCTGTTTTATCATCATGTTTGCTTCTGGCATTTCCCATTCGATTTTCTCGAACTTTTCATCTTTAGTTAGTTTCAGCACTACTTCCTTCTCTGTAGTTACCAATTTCTTGTGTCTTAGAAACATTGGATTTCGTAATTTGTTTGATATCGTACAGATGCTGCATAGTTTGTTTAATTTTCCTTTAAATTCCTCATAGTATTTCTTGTACAGTTTCAATCCTTTGATTGCTATCATAAGCGTCATTATTGCATCCACTCTACTCGTGTGAGCCAGCTCAGGCTTTATTGTTGTGTTTGGGTAGAAGAATTCATACGTAGATCTTAATGATTTTGATATAGAAGCTTCGTCATAAAATGCACTTTTGTTTTTTCGTACTTCATCCCTTGTTATCTGATCTGGATCATTTTTCCCCAGTCGTACCATCTTTATTATTTCCACTCAACGCATTACGTCATAATATCGATATGTAGGACTCCACAGTTCGCCCCACACTATGTCATTTATTCCGGAGAACAACATGACCATTTGCGTATTTCTCTTCTTGATTTCACTTTGCACCTTTTTTATTTGTTTGTGTATGGCGTCGCCTTCATGGTACAAGTCATATGGGGTAACTTCTCCTTCAATATACACTCTTTCTTTGTTGTCATTCCATATTAATATTTCTTTTGATTTTCTATATCATTCATCTCTAACAATCTTCTCTGCTTCTTCCAATTTGTTTACATAAGTATTCTCCTCATGCCACAACGCTTTTACTGGCTTTTTGTTTTTTAGTCTCCATATAGGTAATAGCATGGGTACTGAAATTGTTGGCGGCGGCGTACATTTTAATAGCGTAGTCATTGTATGCTTCTCTATCTCTTCATATGAGCCTTCCATTTTTGATGTAGTTGCCATCCCAAACATAGCGGGATAATTGTTTTTACTTGTTTTGATATTTTCCCAAAACATGTTTGTCAGTCCATGCTTCATCAGATTCTGAGCAGTTTCAGCTTTTATCACGAACTTTGAAGTTATGCATTCTATATCAACTGCCAATTGGTTTTGTGGTTGTAACATCTGGTTAATTTCTTGTTTCTTGAATGCTTTGGTACACAATATCTTTATCATTGATTTTGTTTCCTTTTTATACACTTCACCATAGATTCTCTGTACTATATTATCCGTTTTTTCTCTTCTCACCATTATTTCCACCAAAAGGCATTTGATGTCTGTATCCACCCATGATATCTTGCTAGGCTCTCTTTCACCCCATTTCTCCATGTTGATTTTGTCTATTTCTTTTTGAGTTTCAGGGGTTAATGCGATCGTATTTGATTGTAGCAAAAGTTCCTCCATTCGCATTTCCTCTTGTGATTTACTAACCATTTCAATAATTTCTATCAGTCTGTTTTCTCCTTCTTTTCACATTATCTCCGATTTCTTTATTATCTTCATATACACACATTGAGGATATTCACAAATATACTTCTTCATATCTTGTGTAATCGTTTTATTAATATCTTTTCTTTCAATTTCTTTAATCATCTCCAGTGTGCTAGCACTTTCTCTTTTAATTAGATTACAAGTTGTTAGCCATGGTTGTTGCTTTAAGGATTTCAGTCTCGTGTTCAAAGTTGCTCCCCACATAAATTTCTTGGCTTCATCATTCAGTATGTCTATTTCTGAGGGACATATTCCTGTTTTGTTGGCAAGTTCTACAATACTCGGTCTGCCTAACATATGTTGTTGTGTTAGCAATCGCATATAAAACTTTTCAAACTTCTATTGAACTTTCTTAGTCGGCGATAGTGACAATATTTCTATATACTGTAACAACCACTGCTTTACATTGACCAGTATCAGAGCTATTGCTATCTCATACTTTTTATTCTTTGCCATGCCTTTCTGTTCTTTTCTTCTGATTGGCAATACTAGCTTTTCATTGTTTGTCAAGGCTATACTTAATATCCATATTGATGTCCGTGCTCTTATGTGTGGTGCATTGACTTCTTCAAAAATCATATTCCTGAAATTTCGTTTCGAATCCATCTCGTAAGCTTTTCTAATTTCCAGTAACGCCATTTCCACTGTTCTATGATAGGTTTTTATCGGCGATGTTATGTCAATCCTGGGCCATTCTCCATGTACAGGCTTCTCCATTTTCATTTCTTTCCACATGTTCATGATGCTTCTTAGATGTTCAGGTGTCTGGTTCATACTACACTTTACGTACAGGTTTCCTGTTTCTTCTAGATTTTCTTTCATTCCAAACATCTACATGGTTTTCACTTGATAATACATATCTATCACTATCTTCGGCTTGACCATTACTCTTTCTGCTGGCGCAATGTTGTTTATCTGCAAATCTATGTTAATCATTTCTGATATTGCTTCGCCACTTTTTTCCATTATAAACACATTTTCCAATTTGTCTTCTAAATTTTGTAGAAATTCCAGTACTTCCTCTCCTTCTTGCGTTCTTACAATTATTATTACTTTCGTCTTATATTGTTTAGCCATTTTCAGCGTTTCTTCGACATGTTCTTCCAAGTTTCTAGAGACCATCTCTGCTTGTTTCATGAAATATATCATTGTTAAGTGCTCTCTGTCTAGATTGACCTGTTCACATTTCTCTATCAGCTTATTCTTATTCTTAATCAATTTCTGGACATCTTTTAGTGTGAATTTTTCTTCAAACGTTATATGAACCATACTTTTGAAGTAAGGTCAGTTGAATGCCTCCTTCATATCTCTTGAATATGCTACAATCGTGTTGCATACTGGCCTATTCTGTTTGTTGATTACAATGGGGATTGCTGACGCCTCTGTTTCTTTTGCCAATGAGTTCTGTTGTAGAAATCTTTTTGTCTCTGGTGACAAATTATCTTGTGAATTGTAACATATTTTTCTGTTCACCATAAAATATGGGTGGATTTTATCTTTCTCGCTCCTCTGATCTCGACGACTTTGTTGTGGTGGATGATTGCCTATGTGAGAATGGCTGCAAAATATGTGTTGTGAATGAACTCATTGATGGCTGTTCTGAAGTGTCCATTTCCGATTCTTCACTGATCTCTTGAATATCTGGGTCAATGTATTGACCACAGACTTTAGTACCTGCTGCCTTTAAGTGCAGTCGAGGACTTATTCGCATAGCTTTGTACTCTCCGCCCTTTAATTGACTTTGAGTTCTGCTGGATTTGGGGGAGTGTTCCAATGATGAGCTCGATCTTTGGTCCAACCTCACGCCCTTTAATTGACGATCGGTATCATGATGATGGCCCTCTCTTATCCGCCTGCCCTTTAACTGACATTTGGTGGAGGGTGATCTTTTTGGTTTTGTCTCCAGCCCTTTAAATGACAATCGGATTGCAGAGATCTCCTTTGTACTCTTCTCCTTTTATTCATCGGTGTTAGTCTCTCCATCCTCATGCCCTTTAAATGACAATCAGATTGCAGAGACCTCATGCTTCCAGTATGACTGCTAGAGTATTCTCTCCCATCCTCATGCCCTTTAACTGACGATCGGATTTCAGGGATCTCCTGCGTACTCTTCTGCTCTTCAATGGTGATCTGCTGTTGGCTCTCTTCATTATCTAATCTAAATGGAGTTACTAAATTTAAATCCCATATTTCAGGGTCGAATTTATTTTTATTTTTTACAGCCCTCTGGGGCATCACTCTCCTCTCGACTTCATCATCTCCCTGTGTAGGGTTGTATTCTTCTTGAAATTCTTCTTCTGCTACACTGTCGAGATCATCCATTTCACAATATATACCATCATTATTTTCTACTAATTTAAATTGTGCATTTTCGTCTAATTTCGCTTGTTCTATGTCCTTTGTTGCCCTTTTTAAATTTTGAAAATGTAAAATTCTACCGTCACTAAGTTTATAATTATTATTAGGTAATGTTTGTGAAATGACAAATGGCCCGGACCACTGTGTTTTTAATTTTCTTACTTGGTTTACGTCGTGTGTCCTCAATAATGTGTATGCGTAAACCTTATCACCCTTCCTGTGTGGTTTTCCATAGATTTTCTTATTGAAATTTCTCTGCTGTCTTATCACAGACTTTTTCGTATTGTGACACATCGCTTCGTGGATTCCTGTTAATTGATTTTTTATCTTTTTAATATATTCATTATCTGGTTTGTCAGAATAAGTATTGTATTGCATATATATCAGCATCACCGCCTCTCTACCATACATCGCTTTAAAAGGTGTTGTCCCTGTAGTAGAATGCACTGAAGTATTGTAAAAATACTCTACCATTTCTATTACCTCTCTCCAATCTTTTCCGCCAATCATTGATGTTAATACTCTGATCAATTTAATCATCATCCTATTTAAACGTTCCACTGCCCCATTTGCTTGTGGGTGGTAAGCCATTGTTTTCTCTGTCATTATCTCCAACAACTTCGTCATTTCTTCAAATAGCTTACTTTCAAATTGCACACCTCTGTCGGATATTATTACCTCCATTGGTCCAAATTTTAATATCCATTCTTTCATTATTTTCTCCGCCACGATTTTTGCTGTTGTGGAATCCAATGGAATCATCCTTGCATATTTCGTAAAATTGTCTACTATCACCAGAATATATTGATAACCTTCATCGTCTTGCGACAATTTTTCTAGGTCAACATGTACTATTTGATTCAGTGCATTCGCAATTATTTTCTCCAATGGCGCCGTTTGCCTCGGAAAATGACTCTTATTGTTTAACAGACATGTGGTACATTTATTAATAACGTCTTCTACTACTTTTCTAATTCCAATCGTTATAAATCTTGCGTTAAATGTTTGTTCAGTTTGGATTATTCCAATGTGCCCTTTTTCATGAATTTTTCTTACCAATTCCCTTTTGTAGTATTCCGGAATCGCTATTCTTAGTGTTTTTCCATGCACATACAGTAACCCATTTTGGTTTATTTTCCATGTGTATCTCTGGAAATAGCTATTTGCTTCCTTGCTCAGTTGTTTATTGCCGTCTTCCAATTTTCGTCTTATCTCTGTCATTATTAGATCTATTTTCTGTTTTTCGACAATTTCACTCTCATTGATTTCCTCTTTAATTGTGATGGGCATTATTGCTTGACCCTTTTTATCTGCATTAATGTCTGGTAATTCATTGTACTCGCTATGTGGCAAAAAATCGAATTTCTTCTTTTCTCCTTCCTGCTTTTCTACGTCTCTTTGGTATTCTGGTAGCGCAGTCCAGAAGTCAGCATTTTTATGTAACGTGCCTTTCCTATGTTCGATTGTAAATCTAAATTCATTTAAATACTCTATCCACCTTGACACAATTGACGATTTATCTCCCGAAAATTTTTTGAGCCACGCTAAGCCACTATTATCTGTTCGCACTTGAAATTTCTGCCCAATCAAAAAGTATCTAAATTTCTTTATACTTTCTACTAATGCCAACATCTCCAACTTTGTTGACCCATAATTTTCTTCACTTGTTTTTAGTCATTGGCTAAAGAATTGTATAGGTACTTCCCTACCATTTTTCATCTGTCCCAAACAAGCTCCTATCGCAACATTGCTCGCATCACAGTCTAATATAAATTCCTCTTCATAATCAGGTGTATTTAACGAAGGCATTTTAGCAAGTTCATTTTTGATGTTCCTCTTCTCTCCATGTCCATTCAAAAGGTTTAGATTTTTTAAGTAATGCTGTTATTCTAGTTGTTTTTTAAGCTATATTTGGTATGAATGATTCAATTTTCTGAAATCTATACAAAGCCTGTATTTTTCACCCTGTTTTACAAACACTGTTGGTGATGCATAAGGACTTTCACTCTGCCTTATA
>CABFPE010000033.1:1741771-1769130 GCA_900660155.1 Hofstenia miamia | reverse complement strand
TATGGATGATGAGGGCTCATTTTCAAAATGCTCGACAACTTTCTCATCATCAATCGTTTTGGAGCTGCCAGTTCTTTCTTTGTGATGAACACTTCCAGTTTCTTTAAATTTCGCATAAAATGCAGTAATTGTCTTGTAAGATGGAGGGGCTGTTGCAAAATCATTTCTCCATTTGCGTTGAAGAGCCACCACATAATGTAAATTCCAAAACCACATAAATTCTTTGCTCCATTATCAATATTTTAAAAATGACAGACGACTTTTTGCTAAATGAATAATTACGACTAAATTAACAAATAACGTAAATTCCAATGTGTGAGTAAGTTTTTGACGTAAAACAACCAATTCTAAAATTTGTATGCGTGCCTGTATATCAAATTAAAATCACGGAGGGACTTAATGAACACCCTGTATAATAGAATAATATATTTTGTATGCTATGTAGCTAAGTTCTTGTCTATTTAGGTGGAAGTGAAGTCCTGTGGAATAGGGCTTATTGGTACAGATATATATATATATTTTATTTTCTAATGTTCATGAATATATAATCTTATCTTGAAAATCAATAAATGTGATAAATGGAAACATTGTGTTAGCAAATGTTCATATAATATTTTAATAATTTTCAATATAATGATAACAATAAATGCAAATAAACAAGGTGATAATAATAATAATAATAATAATAATAATACAATACAATTCATGTGCAAAAATTATAATCAAAATACGTATAAAATCAACATACAGATATAAAAATTCAATATTTAATATAGAAATATATTATATTTTGTATTATATATTGTATATATTATGTTAAAAAAAATATTACATAGTAATAAAATGTGCTAAATATATTATACATGCAGGTCAATATAAAAATAAAAATTTCACAATAAAAATACAAAACAAATAAAAATGTTCTTTAAAAGTGGAGATCAAATTATATAGGGACCAATTAAATTTTTCAAATAATTTACATTCACAATTTTAATATAAATAATTCAATTGATATTCCAATTTGTACGATTTTAAAATAAGCCGTCTCATAAACATGTATATCATAAATTCAGCTAAAATGACACTTGAGGTTATCAATAAAACTAACATAATTTATGTTATCTTATGATAATATAATCGTAACAAAATATTAAAAACAGGAATTACAGTGTAAAAAAAATGTGAAATATAGCCTCTCATTACAACATTCGAACTGAAAATTAATCTATATGCATAAAAGTTAAGCCAAACCAATATTCATTAATTGCAAGTAACAAATAAAAAATCATAAAATTAAATTTTTATAGAGCCATACCTTCGGTATAGCAAATATGCGTATTTATATATCTGTATTTGCAAGTAACAAATAAAAAATCATGAAAATATGTGTATTTATATATCTGTAACAATTGGCGATACCACAGTAAAAAAACGCGTCTGAAAGCTACCTCTTGGGTGACGTAGTAAAGCTTTATGTTCAGCTATATTTTAGGATTTTATCATTCTCATTGATTGATCATCTAAGGATTTCGACCTCAAAGCTTCACCCACCAGATTTACGTCGAATTCAAATATTCCAGTATGTTTTGCACAAATTTTGCTATCAACTTGAATTATACAGCATATATATTGAAAAAGTGTACACGATTTATTATATATATATTCCAAATAGAATTTCTAAAACTTCTTATATCTTGCAATTTAAACCATTTTTATGTTATAACATTACATTTATACAGAATATCTTGTTCTTTTCATCCACATTTTCAGATGAGATATCACTTCATCTCAGTTAATTGCAATCAAAGTCATTTAAAAACTATACATAATGCTCTAACAAATTTGAAATATAGTAATGTTTCTTAAGATCTTGTGGAGGGTCCCAAACACCTGAATTGAATTTATATGTTCATTTCAATGACGAATGTAATTCCAAATATTAGGTTTCATAAGATTTTTCCAAAACTTTGTGGATCATAGTAAATGCCTAATCTCAAATAATTCAACATTTTGAATAAAACACTAATGTATACATGACTTTTATTCAAATGATAGTATATAGATATAATTCACGCAAAGCTATAATATATACAACTTTCACATTGAAAAGAAAAGTGGCTGCTTTGCAAGTTGGTTATATATATATATATATATATATATATATATATATATGGAAATTAACATTTAAGAATGTATATATTTCAAAAGTTATGTAAACATGCATATATAAATTTTATGTGAATATATTTAACTATAATGCTTTAAATGGCACAAGCCAACATTAGTTCTAATGCATATTATTAAGAAAAAATTTACATAAGCATTTACAAATCTAAGTTTAAGCCTTAATCTGATTTTTTAGATGAGAAATTGCCTCAAATTTAGCGCAAATCTAACTAATTTTAAGAACTGCTGAAAACCTATATAGATATGTATGTACTAATTAGATTGCAAATGCATTGTCATCTTATTAATGAAGCAACCTCTTTAGATGTACAGATATGAAACCAGAAGCTGAACTCTGTTAGATGAGGTACAGATTGCCGATAGGATTCTAACTTAGCCTTTTGTGATCACATTTGAATTATCTGTGTAGTCTCTATTGGTGCTTATTTGTGTGTCCCTACACAAATATGTATATTGATTTAATTATAATAGATTAAATGTGTACAGGATTTATAAATATAATATTGACAAAAGTATTGTTATTAAACTATTATTACAAGGCATTTCACACACAGAAATTCATTAGAGATATAATATTTAAACTTTTGTATTTTGTAATTTAAACCATTTTGTTGTTGTAATAGTATCATGCCAACTAAGTGAACTTCACTATGGAGATAACAATGATATGGAAATTATTCAATAATTGCAATTCATTTAATAATTTCTTTCTGCAATAATAGCACACTTCAAAAAATTCATATTGTCTTTACTATACATAAGTTCTAAAACATTTGAAATATAGTACATATATTTTATAATATGGTTTGAGAAGATTTGCAATCAATATAATTTTATGAATCGACTAAATATGATTATTGTAAAACTACATCATTGAAATGATATACATGCAATTATTGTAAGTCTATACAACTTTCTCAATGAAAGGAAAAACGGCATTCAAGGCGAAATCTGGGTGATTGATATTTGATATAGGGTCTATTAGTAATGTCAAAATCATTTGTAAATGAGTTCCCATTCGAGTCTCTAATCTCAATAATTGTAGATTGAGATTTTGCATCTCATGAATGAACTTCCATTTGGACTTTTGGTTTGGTAAAATTTTGAATTCATTTTTAATATATTTATTAAAAGATTTTCAATATTTGATAAGTTTCTTGCTTTTTTATAAGCTAAGAAAATTTCGCTAGATTTTGTCAATGAGAAATTAGATAGCATAATAAAAAATGGCAGTTGTAATTACAGCAATAAGTAATTTTTCTCACCTTCTAAGTATTAATGCAAAAATTCAGCTTATTCATGCTTTATTCTTAAGTCATCTAAATTGTCCTTGCATATTATATACAGGAATTGATACACACTATATCTTAGAAAATTTGAAATACAAACAAATTGGGCAATTAGTATTACATTGGGCTGTATGAAGAAAAAACCATCAGTTTACAATGAATTCAAGGGAAACATTTCTAAGCCAATAATGATAATTTATAAAACATCTTTATGTACGTTGTACAACATTCTTAAAAAAATTGCTCCTTACATTCAACAAATTTTCCTAATTTTAATAGTAAACGCATCTTAGTTATAAGGCAAGCAAAATCGATGAAAAAACAAATGCAAAATTGTTTTATTAATACCTCAAATGTGAACAAAATTCTATTTTAAAGAAAAATGTGCCCAATAACTTTAGTAGAGTTTAGCTTCGTAATTTTCTGGATCCTTTAGTGTATGATTTCATACGATTTGCATCAAGACAGTTTCAATTTGGGCTTGAGGATATAATCCAAGTGTACGTTGTAGATCTGTAATGCATGATCCTGGATACCAGTGAACCGTGACTTCTCTTGAAAGGAAAGCAAAGAAAAAATCTATATTTAGAGTTGCTTTTTACAAAATATTAAATACTCTTTATAACTGTAAATAGCGTCAAAAAGCAATGCAATAGAAGAACAAAGACACACAAAAATTAATATTATATTTGCACATTTAATGTATTCAAAAGTTATGATTTATGTCGGTATGCAGTATGTTTCCATAACTAAAGTGACTTAGTATTAATTTGAGATTTATTTGAATTTTTGATGAGGTTGGAAGCTGTTGGGATATATTGTTAAGAGCCATAATTGAAATATTAATAACACTAGTTTTTTGTTTTGTAAAATTAATTTGAAAATCAAAATTATACTTAAATATTTAAGAGATTTAGCTTGTGAAATATTTGTTGAATTTTACATCTTTTACTTGCTTCCCATTTAGTAAAATATTTCTAAAGTCCCATTTACCTTTTTGGGAAGAAACATTTTGGTATTTAAAATGGGAATATTTACTATAGGATTTTCGTGTGTAAATATTGCACAGATTACAAGCATATTTATATGCATTATAATTGTTTGGGGATTGAAAATTTTTATATTGCTTCCATTTAGATTTCTTTTATTTCAATTAACTCTAAGCATTTTGCATCAATCTATGGCTTAAAAACATTTTTACACACATTATCTAATTTATTCAGAGTAAAAATTTTTCTTTCAAGGCAACAAACGTGTGAATAGAATAAAACATTTTTATTAAAGGTGTTGAACACTTCATTTGGTGTTTGTGAAGAGTAAATTCTATTTCAATTTTTGATTTTTAAATAATTTGTAAGTTTTAAAACATTTTCTTTTGATTTCTTTTATTATTTATCCAAGATCTAGTTGGATAGTTTATTTTTTGCTTATTAAAATATGTTATTATAAAGCAATGATTAGAGTATGGGAATTCAGGACAATGTATTTATAAAATGATTTATTTTCTAAAACCATAAAATAATCCATCAAAGCTTGACTATTTGCAGAAATTGTGGATGGAACCCATTGATATACATTAGTGAAATGTTGAAAGTTGAAAGGAAATTTTATAGCTTAAATTTCTCAGTAATATTTAAAAAACTCGAATTCCAGTCGTCCATTAACATTATACTTGTGTTAGGACTTAAGGCTGTAATGATTTCATTTTCGATTTGTGAAAAAATTGCTTTGCGTGGACATTATGATATATTCAGAAGCTGGATTTTGTATGTCAACCCAGAGATTTCATATGTGGTATTGTTTGAAATGTTTTCTTAAGTTTAGGTTGTAATTTTTATATTAATTAAGAATTCCACACTTATTCCTTTTGTTATATTGCAATATAAATTTTGATTTCTATCTTTTCTGAATAGTTTAAAATTAGGATTGTCAATTGACCAAGAAGAATTTTCATAATCATTTGTAAGCCTTGATTGGGATACTCCAAGAACAAAGTTTGAGCCAAGTTTTTATTCACTATTTTTTGAAGAAATGTTTTGAAAGTTAATACGAATGTATTTAGTCGAATATATTGATTGTACTTCATTGGTGCATTGCGTGTATTCGCTTAATTTGATTGGTCTGATATGCCCAAGATTAAGTTCGATTTTGACCATTATTAATAACATAATTAAAAAGAGAAAATATTGTTTTGTAAATATATATTTATTATAGGAAATAGTTTAAGCGGATAAAAATGTAACGGCTGTCTTTAATTTTGAGCACTTTATTCAATAATGTAATATTATTTTTAGCATTAAGGGAAATATGAATAATTATGAAAAATGCCCATCGGGAAATATAGGTTACTGCCAAAAAGTGAATAAATCACCGGAACCCAATTGTGAATATATGAATGAGAACAATTACCATCATTAAAATAGTCTTAAGAAGTTTCGTGTTGCCGGTGAAGCACAGGCGTGGAAAGTGTTCGGTTAGTGTCATAGCTGTGTGGGTAACCTTCTATGCGCAGTTGCTGAAAGTGTTGGCGTTGCCATCGTTTGTTGCTGCAAACATTGAGTAGCCACACCTCAAAGAGTGTAACTAATATCTTCATAATTCGCTCTGAAGGTTGTCTATAATTAAATTATAACTATAATTAAAGTTCCTAAACATAGAGCTACCTAACAATAAAAAATCTGTACCTGTTTCAATTTTACGAAGCTTCCTAAGAGGGCGAGACGAGCTACAATATCTAGAAGTTTTTTCCGGATGTTGTGATTCGTACGCAGGTATAGATGTTTCCGCTAATGCGGACACGATGTCGTAATCAAGTTCTAGTGCTCTCAGAATAATGGTATGCAGCGAAAGCAATACTTCTTTGCTTAGCACTAGAAATGGCGCTACTAATTTGCTATGCGCGTTATTGGAATTACCATTCGAATCAACCATGGTTGTCATTCCAAAGATTTAGTTGCAACCAATTGGCTCGGAATAAGTCATCGCGGGCAATTGAATGATGTTAAGGTTTCTAATGCAGATAATTTCAAGTATTTAGGATAGCTTTTGACTCGAAGCTACATTTTGAATTTCACATTATTGTAATAGTTCGAAAATTGTCTATAGGTATAATAAATACATGTATGTCAATGACAGCAATGCAATTACCAGCTTGTGCTACAATTCAATTTTTCCGTGCATTAATAATAAGTCGCCTAAGCTATGCAAAAATATTATTTAATGATCTAAAAGATGTTTTTCATAGAACGCTTGATATTCAATTAAAATTAGCACTGAATGATTCAAATAAGAATTCTTCCAGAACTTAGAACTATATTTATAGATCTATTCTTTAACCAAAACTTCTAATCCTCTTGAACACTATGTTGACATTTTTTAAACTCATTAAGAAACTACCACCTTATAATAGTATTTCAATGCTTGTTATTATTTATAAGCAGAATTCCTATACATTAAGTACAGATAAAATGTTTTGAAGGAATTATTCATTAATGTTGCTATTCCAAATTGGAATTCATTACCAAAAGAGATAAAGAACATTGAAAAATTACAAGCTTTTAAGAAGTACATTAAAATGTTCCTTAAGCAAAAGTAAGACACCGCAAGATACAAATCCTACAATGATTATTATGCATCTCGTTCTTGATATCTTTAAAAATTTATCCTTAGCTTACTAGATTAATTGTATAGTGGATTTTTTTGTTTTCTATTTATTTGTATGTATATTTATATATTTTACGATGTTATTCAGATAAATGACCAGTTTTAATTGTAAATATTTATTTGCATATCAACTATTTCTTGAAATCGGTGATCTCACAAAGTTCAAAAAAATCATCCAGTCTCGGAAGAAATTACTATAGTACTATTTTAATAACGAATTAGAAGATAAACTTGCAGAGGTAAAGAAGACTATCCGAGATATAGATTTTGCTCTCTAAAAGTGAGAGCAGCACGGGAGAAGACTCAGTATCAGAATTACTTGATTGTAAATTAAACAAGGAAATAATATTTATAGAGTGGTGAAGGAGGCTGTTGTGATTGAATCTGAGGATATCTCAGTATGCGATCGATTGCCAGCAAGGAATGGAAGTTGCCCTAGTTTCAATATCAGTAAAGCTGTAAATCATTTTTTATTGAAGTTTGACAATTTTTTGAAAAATCTTACTAAATGTAATCAATGTATAAAGATAGGTCATCTCAAACTAGAAAATTAGCTTAAACATCAGTTACTTCTTCACATTTGCAGTGAACTATGGCAAATATTTAATTCCTAAGTATTTAAGATTGACCTACTACAATTCATATACTGTACATGTATATTTTCTATTATCCGATATGGTGTTTTAATATAAGATGAAACATCATACAATGCAATACTTCCAATTTTACTTGCAAAAACAAATAATTTGGATAATACACTTTAAGAACTTTACATATTCAGGGCTGGAAGCGATGATGATTAGAAATAAGTCAATACCTTTCGATTAAAGGAAAAATTGTATTAATCGGCATATTTCTTTGAAATCATATAAAATCCAAAAAAAATTCACTGTCAATGATAACAATCGTTATATATTTCATAACTAACAAATTTATATGCTACTAACTAATTACTGTGCTGTACTGCAATAAAAAAGCAAATTTCTAGAGAACAATATATTTCAAATAAGCTAAAGAAATACAAAATTTCATTAGAGAAAGAATTTGACAGTATGAATTAAATTGACCTTCATAAAGTAATATTTAATTCATTTCTCCTGAATTCAATGATCAAAAAACAAGTTTTAATTGGTGATTGTGATGATGATGGTCTACAGCTACCACTCCATATTCCAATTCATGTCTCTCAGTTGACTGAATGAATATGACTCTGAATGATTAGCAGCTTTTTCAATTGTCTTGTCTACTGCGCGTGTGTAAATAAAAAAAACTCAATAGCTAGACATCGTAAGGGTTTCATAACAGTCTAATAGATATAAAAATTTTCTAAACATCTGCTTGCTTACTTATGTATGGCACTGTTTTTCAACCAAAGACTTAGTCCTCCAATTTTTGGAAAAACTATTATTGTTACTATAAAAAGAGAGTAAATAAACAAACACAAAGGATGAATTGCAACACTTTCCATCACTTCCAAATTTTAATGCCAAAATGTATTATATTTCAAAAATCCCGTAATTTGAGATTTGCTAACATCATCAAAATAATGATGATATCGAATTTCGGAACATTGAAAATTAAGCAATGTTCGATATTAGTTTAGCGCGATCATTTGCCCAAATTTTAACCCCTAATGACGGGTGACGTCAAAGGTACTCAATCGCTAAAGAAGCAACGAAGTTTTATTTTTTTCTGCACTTACTTCCTTTAAACACTAGAAACATTAATGTAACAATAAAAGGCAAAAAAACTTTTAAAATATAAAATAAAGGATAAAAATAATAGGATATAAAAAATTTGAGAAAATACTAACTTTAATTTATATTCAGACACATTCAGTTAAAATGACAGGATTTTCAAATGTGTGGTAAATTTTGAAACGCGGGCCAATGCATATACATCGAATTGTTCACAAGAATTTACAACTCTTTCTTGCTTTTCTTAGGCTACATACAACTCATTGATGAGAATTTTCTTGGTCCGTATTTATTAAAATGCCTTTCTTCAAACGAAATTGAGCAATATTTGCATCATGACTATTCTTGTAAATTCTTTTACACTTTTCGATGGTATTATCAACAATTTCTAATTTGAAGTCTAGTCTTGGTTCAAACTTTGTTCTTATGGATGACATGAGCATTCAAAATACTCATATAAAGGAGCCAGAAGTATATTGTCTTGCAGTATTTTTTACTCGATTTTTGACAGCACGATTGTTAGCTAGACTTTGACCCATAAGATCGACACCAAATATATGTTTTTTATAGTCGATGCACATTTTGAGTTTCAATTTTTCTTTACATTTTCTGATTTCATCAGGTAAACCTTTGCGATCGCTCTTCACAGTCCCTATTATGTTCTTAGAATTTTGCAAACAAATGCTAGCCAGTTCAGGGGACGTATAGAAATTGTCTAGACCTATAACATAACCCCTTCCTAGATGGCGTTGGCCTAAAAGCGATAGAACAATCTTAGTAAGTTTTATCAATTTTTACTGTTAGCCGCACAAACTCATAATTTGAGCATTATCATTATCATCTAAATCGCTTTCGCTTGATGAATCACTAAAATCACTCTGCTCACATTTCATATTCATAATCAGTTTCCATTAAATTAAAATGTCATATATTTATTTGTCGCCATGATAATCTTGCAAAGAAATACCCACCCACTCAATAATGACAGGTTATGCACAATCATTACGTAGAACTGAAAAAATTTTCGTTATTGGCAACCAAACTTATGATCTGGGGAGTCATCAAATTGGCGTCCCATCTTACAAACAAGGCCAACACATTGACGTTCCCGCCTTACATCACAAAATAAAGGCGCCAATTTTATGGCATCCCGTCGTTCATGGGTTAAATTAATTGGGCACAGCCTTGCAAAAAATTCTCGACAATTATTTTTATCGGATAATTTGCTAAAAATTTATTAGTTACACTAATATGAACTCTTAAAGCGTGTAGTAAAGGTACAAGGAAACGAATACCTTATAGAGTTTAGTTGATTCAAAAAAATATATCATAATTGTTGGACTAAGGATAGATCCACAGAATTTTTTAGTTTACATTACAGTTTTTTATGTTATTTATGTGGTCTAATTTAGTTTGAATTTTTTAATTTACAGTTTTTTATTAACATCACACATGAATTTGGTTTACATTTTTTTACTTTCACACATTAGCTTACATTTTTTTAGTTTTACTTTCACAGATTACCTTACATTTTTTTAATTTTACTTTCACACATTACATGACTTGCTTATTTATATGACCTTACTTATTTTACATGTTTCATTTTACATACTTGTTTTTTTATCAACATACATTACATTGGAAATATCACATCACACATTAATTTAGTTTTGGATATATGTGAAGTTTAGGTATAATGAACTCTACAAGTATTTAAATGTTTAATGTATGCTGACGAAATTAGACGTATTATTTTCCAAATCCCATCACTACGTTAGCGTTTTTTCGGTGTACACTGTTCAGATTGCATACCATCAAGTCTTGTCCAAAACTCTTTTCTAATTTCTAATGCAAGCCCAACTGGCCATCCCGGAACCCATTGGTTGCTGATTATACGAGATGCAGGCGGGAACTTAATATTCAAGGATTCTCTACTAAGGATTCCAAGGATTTTCCACTAAGCCAGTACCCCGATATTGAACATTACTGTCTAACTATGCATCCTGGATTCCATGTGTATGAAGGTGATCGAAAAACTAAGTTGCAGGGGATTTCGCCAGTTTGCGGTGCTTATTGTATTTTTCGTCATTTTTTTATTTTTCAACAATATACCCGAAATATTTGTATTTACTGATTTACCGTTTGTTAATGACTTTTTGTGTAGTGATGGGTTTAATAAATTAATGTATTCGTAGTCACTTTGCTTATTTTACATGTACAAAATGTTTTGTATAAATAGCATAATCGAAATTTATAATTTTATACACTTTTGCGATATGCCAATTGTTAGTCTACTTTCTGACAACTATCGAAGCAATAACTCAATACATAGTTTTACTACGCATTTGGAAAGACCAATCTATAATGCTTCTCATGTGGCTTTGCTAAATATCACCTTTCCCATAGGATTCAATAATATACGAGATCAATCGTGGAGTTTTATCGATGCAAATGGAAATAATCGTGATATTTATGTGAAGGGTGTTCATCTGAAAAAGATAGAAGATGTGTTTAGCTTTGTTAACCAAGTCTTAACGAAAATTGAATTGACGTTTGTTAAATCTGAAACAAACGACGAGAAAAGTTTTGAAAGACTATTTAGCACTTTTTCCAAAATTTGCCAATGATTACAACAGTACCCAATTTGGATTTTGAAATCATCAGTGGAAGAGTAGTCATAAAAAATGAAACGCCTTATGAATTTAAATTAAATCAGGTAGGCGAAATTTTGGGCTTTGATTGTCACTATCGAATAGTTAATGGTTTGAACACTGCTAAATATAGGTTTGATATTTTAAATGGACTNTTTTTAAATTGATTTGGATTTCATGTTTGGTAGATATCAATCTCTACTAATGGATACATTTTTGACATTTGAACAATAGATAACAAATTACACATTGTCTGTAGAGAGATTGTACACACAGCGGTATAATGGAATTTTACTGTGTTTATTGTTGTTTACATTCTGGCAGTCGAACAATGGCCATAGATAAACTATGTTGATACTACGAAAGCATACAATTTACATAGAGCGGAATAATGGGATTTCACATTAATGAAACAAAGACAATTACTCTGAAACATTTCAAACTTTTTGGTAAGCTATTTTTATAATTAAATCTCAGATATTGTTTTTGATTCTNCATTCATCGATAGAATTACAATTAGCTTCCATACATCGAATGGTGAGTTCATTCACTTCAATGATACTAGCAGAATTTATTTAACTCTTAATATCAAAGACACCAATGAAATTTAAGTATAAACAATTTTTTAAAATGTAAAATAAAATAAGTTATTTGCTATTTTTAAATGTTTTGTATTAATAACCAATTTACGATAGTAATAATCCAAATTGTGAAAAATTCTAGTTTTATATGATTTGAAAATATTTTAATTAATTTTTAAATTGATTTGGATTTCATGTTTGGTAGATATCAATCTCTACGAATGGATACATTTTTGACATTTCACATTAATGAAACAAAGACAATTACTCTGAAACATTTCAAACTTTTTGGTAAGCTATTTTTATAATTAAATCTCAGATATTGTTTTTGATTCTTAACGCTTTTGTGCAATATTATCTCTAGTTAGTTTTACAGATATTTCTTTTAAAAACATAATTTTATTTTAATGAATTGCTGCGAATTTATTGTCCGATGTTAAATTTATAATAGACTTTATAGAAACGTCGTTTGTTTGTTAATACACATTTTTAATTGAATTTATTTAAACTTTTATTTATCATGTGTTTTATATTGTGAATGTAATCTCGTTTGACTCATATATTAACCATTAATTTAGATGCTACCGTTTGAAATTCATAATGTGTAAATGCACATTGCGTTTGTTTCCTACAGAATTCCCTCAACAACAATGATGATAAACTAACACAATAGACAAATTTAATAGTGCAAAATATATATATGGTCATTATAAGCAAAGTGTAAAATAAATTACATTTTGTCTTGTTTTAAACACGTATGTGGGTTTTACCACGTATGTTTATTAAATATTAGAAATTGCGAGTTTTTGCATAAACTAGTTCCGAAAAACTATTTTGCTTTATTACTGAAATAAGCCCTTACGCTTTTAACGAGTATTATTATCTCTCTGATACAAACATTTGTTATTAAATTTTACCGAATAAAACAAGTATGTAAAGTAAATATATAAACTAAATTAATGTGGTATTTCCAATATCATGTATGTTAATAAAAAAACAAGTATGTAAAATAAGTATGTAAACTAAATTAATGTGATATTTCCAATGTCGTGTATGTTAATAAAAAAACAAGTATGTAAACTAAGTATGTAAACTAAATTAATGTGGTATTTCCAATGTCATGTATGTTAATAAAAAAGAAGTATGTAATGTGTGAAAGTAAAACTAAAAAATGTAAGGTAATGTGGGAAAGTAAAACTAAAAAATGTAAAGTAATGTGTGAAAGTAAGACTAAAAAAATGTAAGTTAATGTTGGAAAGTAAAACTAAAAACATGTAAGGTAATGTGTGAAAGTAAAACTAAAAAATGCAAACTAAATTAGGCCACNTTTATAGAAACGTCGTTTGTTTGTTAATACACATTTTTAATTGAATTTATTTAAACTTTTATTTATCATGTGTTTTATATTGTGAATGTAATCTCGTTTGACTCATATATTAACCATTAATTTAGATGCTACCGTTTGAAATTCATAATGTGTAAATGCACATTGCGTTTGTTTCCTACAGAATTCCCTCAACAACAATGATGATAAACTAACACAATAGACAAATTTAATAGTGCAAAATATATATATGGTCATTATAAGCAAAGTGTAAAATAAATTACATTTTGTCTTGTTTTAAACACGTATGTGGGTTTTACCACGTATGTTTATTAAATATTAGAAATTGCGAGTTTTTGCATAAACTAGTTCCGAAAAACTATTTTGCTTTATTACTGAAATAAGCCCTTACGCTTTTAACGAGTATTATTATCTCTCTGATACAAACATTTGTTATTAAATTTTACCGAATAAAACAAGTATGTAAAGTAAATATATAAACTAAATTAATGTGGTATTTCCAATATCATGTATGTTAATAAAAAAACAAGTATGTAAAATAAGTATGTAAACTAAATTAATGTGATATTTCCAATGTCGTGTATGTTAATAAAAAAACAAGTATGTAAACTAAGTATGTAAACTAAATTAATGTGGTATTTCCAATGTCATGTATGTTAATAAAAAAGAAGTATGTAATGTGTGAAAGTAAAACTAAAAAATGTAAGGTAATGTGGGAAAGTAAAACTAAAAAATGTAAAGTAATGTGTGAAAGTAAGACTAAAAAAATGTAAGTTAATGTTGGAAAGTAAAACTAAAAACATGTAAGGTAATGTGTGAAAGTAAAACTAAAAAATGCAAACTAAATTAGGCCACATAAATAACACAAAAACTAGTAAAAGTACATGACTTCCATGATGTCAGTACAACACCTTCAGCAATATCCGCGGCGTCTCAGGTCAAAGGCCACTACTCTCGACCAATCAGAAAAAAGTGGAACGAACTAAGACCCACCTCTCGACCAATCAGAAAAAAGTGAGAAGGGCTTCACTCGAGTATATACTACTTTCTTAACGTCTTCCGATTTTTGTCTGTTATTCCAGGAACCCAAACTACAGATGCATAAAAATAAATTGGTAGAATGTATGTTTTAAAAATAAACCATTTTCTTTTTGGCATTAGAAATTCCATAAATAATTTCATGCTAAGTATGCACCTAAAAGCCTTTTTAGTGACAGCACCTGCCTGTTCGTTTCAAGTAATATCTTTATTTACTGTAATTCCCAAGTATTTCGTTTGATTAACTGACGGAAACTTAAAATCACCATATTTGTTAATTTTCCTTACCTCTGATAACAATTTTGAACTTTTAATATTATGATGTGCAAAAGTTAATACTACCGATTTATTCTGATTTATGATTAGATTATTCTCTCTTGAGAGTCTCAATACATCACAAATATTTTCCTCCGTTTGCCACACATCTTCAATTTGCGAATTAGTTATTATACTAGCAGTACATGTATCATCTGAATATTTCACAATATCGAACTTTGTAGGATATGATAAGGAGTTTGTAAAATATCATTTGTCAGATGTATAAATAATACACCAGCAGAAGTCTCCCTTGAGGTACTCCTACAATTAGTGGTATCTTTTCTATATATGCATCGTTTCAAATTCTTATGCATTGATTAATGTCAGTTATGTAATTTTGTACCCACTTAGCCATCCATGATGAGCTAAAAACAACTTATTCACCATTCGATTTTGTAGGACCGTGTTAAACGCGCTACTATAGTCCAAAAATGCTACTGTCAAAATCGTTGTGTCCTTGCAATTGAGTGCTGACGCCACTTTATCAATTAAGTATATTAATGCATCCGTAGTTGATCGGCCCTGCCTATATGCAAATTGTTTGGGGTCAGAAACAAGATCCTTACCATGCAATTCAACCACAATCGAGTCTAAACACCTAGTCGCAAAAGATGTTATCGTCACAGGTCTAAATGTTTACAGTTGTCTTTATCGGGATTAGGCAATTTGGGTATAGTAACTACAATAGCCGAATTCCCTTCAGTAGAATAATAAAATTCTGATATACATTTTTGATATATGAATGTATAAGGCTTACAGAGATCATTCGCAAATCGCTTAAAAATTCATGATGGCAGCTCACACTTTCCTTGAGAGGTATTAAATTTAACATGTTTAAACACATTTTTTACCATAGATTCCGTTACTATTGGAACATATTGATCTTCAGTGTACTTCACATATATTCTCATCATAACACTTGTGACAATTGTAGGAGGTAAAACCTACGTTTAAATTATGGGCCTCGTTCCTAGTTAATTTAATTTTCATCGTTCTTGGCTTCAACCGCTTCTTCACGTCCATGTAAAGCTGTTCCGTAGTGAGGCCCTGAACCTCTCTGTGAAGTTGCGTCTTTACACAGTCATTTATTTTTCTCTGTAAAACGTTAAGGTCATGCCTCCTGCGCAACTTAATTAGTTACTTTTTACAATTAAGCATTGCTGTCAGTGTTGTATCTTTAATAATTCCATTGTTCTTCATTCAAGGCATTTTAGAAATTTTGCACATTCTCAGTAATTTTTTCATTTCAGAATCAATTACCCGTATCTGTTCATCTAAGTTACAATGATATCTTTTATCATATTCTCCATTTCTCTGGTTAAGATGCATAAAGATGTAAGTGCCGATTATAAAATATAAGGAAAAATCATTTTCAAAAATATTTCACAGTGAAATGCTCCACAAATTTTCTGATTTTTGATTGGCCGATTTTAAACAGTCCAATATATTTGAAATATGACATTGCAAGATTGAAGTATATATAAACAAAAGTCTAAATTGCCAATAAAAAACATTTTGAAAATTTGGCACTTACGTCTATATGCATCTTAACCAGCGATTTTATCCGTATACAAGGATAGCGCACCTTATTATAACGTGAAAATGTTGGAACCAATGTGACCAACATATGAGATATAATATAGCTTCTTCCGATTGGTGGTTCCATATGAAATTCACACATAAACTTATCCGAAACATTCGCAATGTCAATTTGACTTTTATTGGGGTAAAAAGCAGGTTCATTAACCATGTTTTCCAAATGGAAAAATTCTATTTCTTTTAAAAATTTCTGATTAGCGTCCCCGAGAAGAATGATATATGTATTATTATATTGCCTATATAAGACGGGTATTACATTTCTCAATTCCCTATCACAGATTTTCTTCCGTCTTCTTGGAGGCAAGTATATATTCATAATTATAATACAACTAATACGCTTAGGTAAGAACCTAGGCCGACAGCCTATTTTAACATTTCAATATCAGGAGTTGATAGACATTTTATAACTCTAGGAGCGTTTATACTCTAATCTTTGTTTACATATACTAGTAAACACCCTCCACCAGTTCGTTAAAATTATTTAGATCTCTGTCTAGTATATTAACATAATAATTACCAATATATATATTGATCCGTCTGGTGTAGTTCAATTAAATTTGGTTTCCTGTAAACAACCAACAGCATTTGGCTTCCTAATGAGAATATTTTGAAATTCCAAAAATTTTGTCAATATCCCATTGACGTTATTACTAATGATGTTTGGAAAAGATAATTTTGAAATGTTATTACTCTTATTTTTTAAAGTTAATGTGTAGGAAACTTCTGAAACTGCTAGTCACTGTTCATGTATATTAACCCATTTTTCATTTTCCCGGACATGCAACTTACAATTAATAATTCTCAGATCCTTTCTTTCAAATTTCTTTTCTATTCCCAGCTCTTTTCTTCTTTTCAAAGCCAAGTTTTAATAATCCATTCTTCTTCATTAAGACCTCTGCCAAGTATACCTTTTAATTTAAAGGATTTCAATGCTTAAGTTAACTGGCATTACTAAAAAAATTTTCGCCTGTATAGGTTCTTTGAGCCTTACTAATAATGTTTGTTTTGTATGACTAAATTTACCCAATAGGAAAATATCTGATAAATTTTCTTGTTGAAAACTTGAGTCAATACTCAAAATTTTACCACATTCTCATATTCATCCATTGTTCTTTCACTTTTCGTTGCTTTATTGCTCTCAGCCAATTCCTTTACTCTTATTTCACAATTGTGATCCACCTCATAAGTTTACTGATAAACTCCTTACAATTTCTGAGTATTTCTTAATTTCACTTACAGCCTTTGCAATGTCTTTACTTACATGGGAGGAATCAACCACAGGTAAAGTTGCTGCAGCACAGTTTTCACAACTCCAAGCTAATGCTCTAACAATACTTTCACTTCTATTTAGGATATTAAAAACCGCCTTATTCAACTTTGTGCATGCTAAATGAAATAAATGTTTACAAATTGAATATTGGATTTTTTCAGATTCAACTTTTCTCTGGCATAATGCACAATTAACAGAAATTTTATCATTTGTACATTGCGAACCCATTGTATTCGACCTTAAATTAGTCAATGTCGACTGCTTGTATGCAGTAAGGCATACTTTGCTAAAGTGAAAAATAACGAGAACTGGTTCTTATTGAGATAAATAAGAAATCTTATCAGATTACTAGTCTTTACACTATACAATTGGGGAATGTCCAAAAGAGGGGTATGCAATAATTCCAATCTAGTAAGGGGATGCGCAAACGATTGATATATATATATTGATATATATATATATATATAAATATATATATGTATGTATATCTACAACTTTGTTCACAACTTTATTTTATATTCAATTAAAATCTATTAAAACCAATATATTCTAATTCTAAAATAGAGTTTGTAAAAATATTTTTATTTACCATAAAGAGTAAATATTTCGCCTCTAGTGATTGATAATACATTTTACCCAGTAAATGTTTGTTTGTCATAAGGGTTTCTTACATTTAAATTCATTTTCAATATTGGCAAAACTATCATTGTGAACTGTCAATGCTAAAAATGTTATAGCTCTCAATACTGGCATTTCATAAACTTCTTTTCTTCAAAGAGCTCTATCAATTGCATTTCTTTACTGATTGGTTGACCACATGCCTATTAATGAGTAAGTAAATAATTATCCGGAGAGTGAAACGGATCGTGCGCACTACCGTTCAATTAAAGGAAATCCTAGCATTTCTACCGGAAGTAATAAATTTACAGTTTAAACTTTTTTATTATTATTCTTTCGTTCATGATAACACTCAGAATTTGTTTTGAAATGTTCACAACAAAGTTTTTTCGCGTTCACACTTGAATTTTTTTTTCATGTTTGTTGTATCTTATCTAATTTATTATTTGTAATAATTTCGATAGATAAATAAAAACTAACAAAAAATTTAATTTAATGGAAAGAATAGATTTAATAGTACTGAAAGAAGCTAATTAAATTCAATTAAATCACACACCCAGGAAATTCTATGCAAATGATTTTCATACCAAAATTTAATAGACAATATTAATTTTTAAGAAATGGCAAGCTAAGTTTTCAATCAACAAAAACATTTCAATTTCATTGTGGTTTTTACAAATATTTACAATAGAGTATTTACAAACGTACAAAGATTAAGTAACCAGTGTAACACAAGATTCCAAAATTTTCCAACCGCCGAGAGACCGAACGAGATCAATGAATTTATCATTACTTCTACAAAGCCTTGCAAGCGTGATTGCACAATTTGCACGAACAGTATCACAGTTATGGTTTGAAGCAAGCGATAATAACTGCTTGACTAATGCCTTAGAGAATTTTTCTGAAGTAGTTTGATCTTCTAATAAATGAGATAATAACAAAGCTGCTGAAGCACAAATACTATTATTGTCAGATTTTAGCCAAACGTTAATTGATTTAAATGCATCATTCTGCGAAAGAAATAAATTTCGAACATTTTCGTGATTATCAATAATGATGCAAAGAGTTCTTAAAGCGTATTTAATTCGCTCATCATTTTGTGATTTGAGGTATTGAAATAGCAGTGATATCAAATTAGAAGACTGAGCAAACGATTTACAAGCAGGAGCGCATTGTGGAAGTAAGTGACTTATAACTCTACACACTCTAACAGGATCAGCACGTCCTAATAAAGGAATAACAGCAAAATAAATTTCGAGGCCTACTTGTTCATTGAGTGGCTGACTACCGCTTTCAGAAGAGTTGGACTTCAATATATTGTCAACTAATCCCAACAATGGGTAGTAAACATCTAACAAGGCACATTCATCAGACTTATTTGAGTATCTTTTTAATGCAACTAGACAAGCTATCCAAAACTCCTTACGAGAGCACATAGAGTATAAAATTACTTGACATTGACAAAGATTTATTCCAGCCATTATACAGAATTTTAATTGATGATCAGAAACAGGATGAATTAGAACCCGCTCTAAAATTGGTAATAAAACTTCATCACAATTGAATTTAAACTCATACACGAATTTATTTTCAAACGTTAGCATGGACAATAACTCAATAGAGAGCTCTGCTAATCTCTGTGTTTCGTTTATTAAACAAGAAATTCCAACTAATAAATCAGATAAGGAAATATTTTCACAAATCAATCGGCGACCAGATTTCTCGCATGCGATCGTATTGAATAATACAGCAGTTTGAACACGCACTTCTTCAACATATACCTTATATAGAAATTTAAGTAATCCATCAATTAATTTCTTACAAACAGTAAAAAATATTGATTGACTAGAAGGGCTTTTAGTACAAACATTAGTAATTACTTTTAGAACAATAGATATAAATTTGCACTTTTCGTCAGATGCATCGATATCGGTATGTAAACATTCTAAAATGTGTTTATTTTCATTGAAAAATGAAAATCCTCCATTACATCGAAATGTTGCAGCATGGATGTTATCTTTAAGTAGTTCACATAGGACGGCAAGCCCACCAGTGTAAAATATAATGTTTTGATTGGGCTTACTTAATCTTTCGATAATAGCAGCAATATTTTCAATTTCTACATTTCCTGATGTTTTTTCTCTTTCAACAAGCAATTCTTCTTCGAAAGCAGTTTTAGCTTCTTGTAGTTCATCAAGATATTTCCCAATAATTTTGCCTTCATTTGGATGATGGTCAAGTGCGACTTCCAGAACAGACTCGGCTTCTTCAAAACGCTTTAAAAACATCAGAGCTTTCGCTTTATGTATTAATGCTTTTAAGCAAAACTCTTCAATTCTAAAAGCAAAGTCGCAATCTTCAATAGCTTGTTCATACATTCCAATTTTAATATACGTTTGTGCTCTATTCGTCCACACAGGTAAATTGTCTTTCATGTCAGCCAATGCTTTAGTATAATATTGTGCGGCATCTTCATAATTTCCCTGCTTAAATGAATTATTACCAGCTTCTTTTAATTGATCAGACAATTTTTTTCGACGTTGTCTATCAATTGAGCGTCTTAAAGCATCTGCTTCAATATCCTTCAAAAAACTTTCTTGAGTGTTATCTAGTTGCGGAGATTTCGAAATAACAGTGCGATCAACACCTTTTTTACTCAAATTTTCTGACGTGGATTTGCGATTTTCTAATTCATTTAACATAATATCTACATTTTTAAACGCTTCCTCCCGCTCATCTGCGTTTTCAGTTTTCATAGCATTTATCAAGGTATCAATTTCGTCGATTTGTGACAAAAATTTATCCAATTCATTATCCATTACTATTTGATGTACTTAAGGTAGTAACAGAATTAATGCTAAAATTTAGAAGAAATACTAGTTTTTAAATTATTATTTATTGTTAAATTTAGAAAGTTTTTAATTTACATACAAATATTAAATTAATATATACACTAATTATGACTTTTCAGGATTTTCACTATAAAGTACACATTAGGAACATACAAAGGGTAATAGGATTGCAAAATTAATCTGCCTGGAAGTTGATATATCATGCCATAGGCATGTTTTTTATATTATATTCGATATTTATTCTCAATTTCGCATTTGGAGAATATCACTCTGCTATTGGAGATCATGTTTTATCGAGTTGTCGTGAAGAAATTATTCTTAGTGATGGTGTGTACAAATCTTCACGTGAGTTAGAGTTAAGTAGATCCAACATCACATCTATTGAACTTGACACTTGTGAATTTGAAGTTAGAGCTCCAGACGATTACTTCATAGAGGTACTAATAATACTACTAAATATTTTGCCAATCCAATGCGTTAATATCAATTGCCGTTGAGTCATATTAATTAAAAATGAGAAATATTTCATTTAGTTGATTAAATATAATTGCTAACAGCTTAGGCTAACAAAGAGCTTAAGATAATTTTAAGATTTATATGGGGTAATAATTAGAAGAAACCTGTTCTGATGAAATATTTCTACTAATGATAGATTCATCACAAATGAATTTGCTGTTAATTTACTTATAACGAAATCAATTATTTCTATTCTTATTTTCCACAATTTTTAAATACGCAGTTGAATTTCTGCAATATTACCTGAGTCGGGATGTTGTGTGAACTTTCAAAACAGAATGTACTTGTAATGCATAAGGGGAGACACGATTGTTCGCAGTGCAACACTGCTAATCTAATTAATTTATCATTTTTATTTTATTTCTTAATACACAAGTTGTACGCAACGACATTGTAATTACGATTTTCACTTAACCTCAACACTAATGTTCAATTATCATGTATTATACAGTAAGTATTCGCTGTGCATCATAGCTATTAGCGTATGCGTATGTTGAATCAGAAAATCTTGTATAATATTTCATTTGCTGCATTCTCGGAATTGAACAACCTAGCTGCTCTCAACATCTTTCACAGATGGGTATTGTAAACTACTAGCATTTTGCGTTGTCTTATTATGAGGATGTTTCAAATTATCAAAATACGAGCTTTGTTCATTTTGATTTTTAATAACAATGCATGGACTATTTCTTAAACTAATGTAGAAGTGTTTATAAGTTCAATTTTTTAAATGATTTTTCAATGCGTGCATTTACAGGTAATTGTTTTCACAATATTATTAAGGCTGTTAAAGAATATATTACTGGACACATTGTGTTGATTTACGTACGAATTCGCTATTCTATTTAGCGAATTTTCGAATAGCTGAGATCAGTAAAATAGTAGCAATTCATTGTCAATAGCAATCATGATATTCAATAAATAAAAAGGGAAAGGAGCTTGAATCTTGTGACAATTTGGAAGACAAATAATATTTTTCCAACACCCTAGTTCTTATAAATGTTAATGGTAAATTATAGAAGAAACATTTTAAAAATTTACTAGGCTTTATTTTAGGTCAAATTTTCCGGTTCGCAGTACACAGACCCAAATACCACTATAGATGAGTTTGCTTGTCTTATGTGTACTTGTGAAAGTGTTTTTATATATGATGGGTTGTACAATCTTGGACGATTTTGCAATGCTTACGGGAGTTCATATTCTATTAAATCATTTTCGCCTGTCGTCCGTCTCATTTTATCAACTAAGAAAAGGAAGAATTATTATTCCAAGAAATATAAAATAACTGTTAAAATGATAAAGTCGACATGCAGCCAAGTGATAGAAGGTCATCGAAGTTTATCCGATGAGGTAATCTATTTTTTAATTTAATTTAAATTAATTGGCTTCTTAGACATTTGTTGTGAAGTCCCCCAATTTTCCGTTGCCGTATCCTGCGATTAAAGGCTGTATTACTGTTATACACAATTCTCACTCATCCGGAGATAAATCAACTACAATAACATTTACAGACTTTATTTTGTCAAAGGCAACATTAGTGTGTTATTCTAGTGTTTCTGTTTTCAATGGAGATTTGGGAAGCCATACTGTTGGAACTCATTGTGGTAATAGCAGGCCACAAAGATACATATTTCGCAATAGAACTATTTCCACTTTAATTTTTGGTACAAATGGTATAAAAGGTATTTACTTTTCACTCTATAGATTATTTAAGGCCAATTTTAGGTAACTTAAAATGGCGTGGTTATAAAATAGAAGTACGCGTTTCAAATTACACTTCAGCTAATATTCCAAGTGAATTTTGTTCACGTTTTATCAGTTTTGGCCCAACTGTTCATCGTGTTCCAATTAGTAAGGTTTATCATAGCAACAATAAGGTATAAACTTTTTCATTATATTAGATTCAGAGTTTTGCTTTAGGAGAAATCAGAAGCATATGACTGTGTAATAGTTTTCGATGCTAGGATGTATTCATTTCCCCATATACTTTTAAATATTCATAGGATCGAATATTCTCCATCAAACATGCTTGTTATTGATGATCCAAACCTTGTTAATAGTCACTTCCATTTTTCTGTTCACAATGGCAGTACGTCAATGCATCCTGTTATTGAACCAGTTATTAATGATTACGTGCTCATTCCTGAAAAAAGAGGCAATTCTAAAATATTCAAAGAGTCATTTGATAATTTGGGTTGCCGTTGGTGCTATTTAACTTCAGAGCCTTCTATGTATATAAGATTACGTCAGGGTAAGGAAGGCATTTAATATTCACATGTTATATTTCATTTAGGATTATCCAGTGGTGCATTTAATATTAGTATTACTGCACGTCCTGTTTCTAAAAGTCTAAATGGCAAATGTCAGGTTGAAGATGCATTTCTGTGCAAAAATTTATTATGTTTGTCAAGTTCACTTGTATGTGATGCCGTCAATGATTGTGGCGATGGCAGTGATGAACTTAACTGTGATACGTTTGGTTTGTGTTTAAGTATAATATTAATTTATTTGTTATTCCTTTATGAAAGGTACCATTTTTATCGTGAATTTGTTTATTTGAAGCTTTTATTTCATTAGGGGAATTTCTAAAATCATACAAATAGGAGGATGAAACAATTAAATAATTATTTTCATATTGGAGGTGTGCACTAGAAAAGGTTAAATTCAAGACTTGTTTAAATTACTGTCGTTATTGGTAAAGCTTTCTAAAAATATGCCCAATTCGTTACTGAAATTTGCCTTAATTTAGGGGATGTACGGTTCAGTAGTCGTAAGTAGTAATCATGTTATAATTTTGAAGTTATTAGTTTGTAATCACCAATTACTTGTTTGCACGCATTTAGTCATAAATTAAAGGACGAACTTTAGTGTTTGTGTGGTATTGGCATGTGGTATAATTTCGTTAATTTTTTTTTTCTAAAGTTTAAGACTTTCATTTAATAATTGTCTTTGTTTAATACTAGGTTAGTGTTTAATAATTGCAAATATCTGTTGAATCCATACAATAATAGGTTTTGTATGATATTACAATGTTTTGTATGCGCAGTATTCATTATTTTTTCGAATAATAATATTGTTTTAGTGCTTACTATTGATGGATATAGTAATTCTGTCCCGTTCATATATTGTATGTCATTTAGGTAGTGATAGTGGACAAAGTAGCATTCTCAATACTATTTTTGACAAACCTGTGATCTTCGTTACCATGATTACAATACTACTAATAATTGTGGTGGTAATCGCTATAGTAGTTTTAATGTCTTGCAAAGAAGCTCCTCAGGCATCTGCTAGTACACAGTCACCACCACATCCTCAGGCCGGTGGTGCTAATATAAACTTTTTCCCAACTGCATCAAGTGATGATCCTCATGCTCCTGATGATGAGACAATTGACAATCCTTCATGCGGTATAATGCCTGCGCCACTCATAATTGCCCATCAGGTAATACTCTAATGTTAAAATTAACTACAAATTATTGGTTTTTACATATACTGGCTGGGTATTTTAATGTTTATGTATTCATATATAGTGTAAGAGTATTCTAACTGCATGCCCTTTTTATTAATTTATCATTATTTTCGGTGTTGGAGTCTAGCTTGTAGACTATGAGCCTGATATAATGCATGACATCTGTTTTTATTACAAATTTAACTATGATGTTGATGTTACCTTTTTCATTATTCCATATAGAACTATATTTCGTCAAATGCATATTACCTACAGAATTAAGCTTTGATAATGATTATGTAGTTGGAAGTATTTTTAACATGGTTTCATATCGATTGTATTAGTTGCGTAATACTTGATTCTAGGTTGTTGTGCGCCCTCCTCCATATGATGTGCGACATTCAGCTGCTGCAAATCGACTTCAGAGTGTGCCTGAATCAGAAGAAAACTCCGAAGAAGAGCAGATTTGTACAGGAGGAGACCATACGCGCCTAATTTAGTATGGAATTAATATTCTTAGCTATTTCAATATGTAGATATAATTTTCTGATTTAATATTTGATTTAAATCTGTCTCGGCTATTCGTTCTCACTGAATAAATTTGTTGCAATAACATCTCTTAACATGGGCAAATTCTGTTTCAGTTTATTTTCTGGAAAATTGGAAAATAATTAATTCAAATGATTAAGGCATCAGTTCTTTAATTTAGCAGTCCTTTTCAAATTATATTTAACACTTGCTGTTTGCATTTCAAGAAATAATATTCGTTCCCACTAGAGTCGAGTTGAAATAGCCTGAATTTAATAGTGCGCAGCATCAAGGTTCTTAACTTCTGTTTGCATAAGGAGCCATAATAAACATTGCAAAACAAATCACTTTTATAAAATATTTTAAAATTTCCCCAAAACCGACTTAACCGTTACATTTTTTCCTGTATTCATTGCTTTTTGAAATTTATTATCGTTACACATCGTAGTTTATCAATGTATATTACTATATTGATTACCATACTCTGCATGGGTTTCGATATTTCTTTTGTTGCTACCTAAATCCATTCTAATTGTTCGAGGATCCTCGGAAATAATGAAAATCGAAACAGTATAGTATTTCAAGTTATTTCAATTTTTTTAAAAAATGCAAAAAAATAAATATGCGGGCGTTCAGTACATTTTTTGCAACAGTGCTTTATGTTAAAATTAATAAACGACATTAGGAGGTCTCTTAATTGTTGGTGTGAATTGTTAGAAACTATTTTCTCATTTTTTGAGCCGTTAGTGAGAAATGCTAAGACTCAATATACTATTATGCTAATGTATTTTAAATGGTTTGTGAAAAAACTCTTGTTCTGCATTGTATGAACAGCTTTTGTATTTAGACCAGGGGTGTAGCCATCTCCGGTATTGTGATGGGTCCTGGGGCTTGTGTGGGTAGGTCGCCATCAGTTTCAGGAACATGTTTTCATTGAAATTAATTCTGTTGCTATTAATGACAAAAAATGTAGTAATATACAATTGGCGTTGTTTTAATGCTCCCTACATTCTGACATTGAATGATATTTCCGCCTACTATCAGTACATTTTAAGAACTGGTAAAAATCATAGAAAATACATTATTAATAGTAATAGAACATGAATTACAAATAATTCGTGCAGTATGTAACACTATCAGATCACACCACTATGCTAGTAAATTAACTTACGATTCACTATGATAGTTGGGGCCTGGCTCCCAATAGTTATGCCACTGATTTAGACTTTTCGAAATATACTATTTTGAAAACAGTAAAAAATAATGTTATCGGCCAAGTCAACAACTGAGACATGACTGCTTACTGCGTGATTCTAAGTGCCAAAGCAAATGCGAAATCCTCTATGTGATCGCCACAAAAACAAAAGCACATCAAGTTCTCAATGTGTTTTTACTGATAATTTCAGAACAAAAAATTACCCTGCACTATTTATATTCAATACATACTTAAGCCAGTTTGTTAAGCACAGAAATAAAACCCCAAAAATCATTAAGTTCCCGTATTCCGAACCCTAATAATGTGGCATATTTTCCGAAGAATGTTAACGGAATTTTAAGTGTTTATAATGACAACAAACCAAACATTTTGCATTTTATTGATTTTGAAACAGATAATACTTACACGATAGGAAAATCTACTATTTATTGGTCATGTAATTTTACAAGTGTACTAGAAGCCCGCATATACTACAATTTGCTTCAGCGACCGCATATTTTCCGAAAAGCGGATATATATATATATATATATATATATATATAC
>CABFPE010000033.1:1717261-1741655 GCA_900660155.1 Hofstenia miamia | reverse complement strand
ATATATATATATATATATATATATATATATTAGAAATATGTCTTAGCCAACATTCTTGCGTTTGTGAAATGCAAACAATGAATCTTCTGGTCGCATTAATTAATTGCGCCGCTATTCAATTAATAAATCAGTTTAATTGGTAATGTAATTGGGGGGCATTAAATTGTTAACGATCTTAACGAAATCAGGCAAATCACTTTTTTATATTAAAACATTATTTGCTGTTCGGTTAACACTGTTTTTTAGAAGAAGTTAGGCCTCGAGATTATTTACTGGTCTTCAAAAGACGTTGTTTCTATTGGTGTCGGTTTGCCAAAGGGCATTATTTTGTGATGAATATCAGCTGGGCGGCGCTTGGCTTCATAGAACTTATAGTGCTTTTTTGTTATTTGTAGATCGCCAAATATATTTTTAGATTTTTAAACCACAATTTTAATAATAAATGTTTTTTTCATGTTCACTGTTTATTTCATCAATAAGTCACAGGATACTGTGGCTTACTGATTTTCCTATGGATATATATTTCCACTTATATTTGGGATATACATTTTTCAAGAGTGAGTAGATATTAAAAAGCTCTGTGATATTGTATTTATTATATATTTCAGTGTTTCTTCTATCTTGAATGCACGGTTTATTTAATTTAGAAATGAAGTTTCGTTTCAGTATTTATTCCTAAGTTTGAATGCATTTCTTTTCTAAGTTGTATCTTAATGATTTTTATAAGTTGCGGATACAACGTACCCAATTATGCTGTTAGCATTCTACTTTACTTTGGATCCCCTCTAAAACTATTTCCGTAGCCGCCCTGTTTTTATACAGATTCGTATAACTGCATTTTCTATTTTAAAGGAATTATTAAACGTTGTGTGATAGGCAGTTGCAATGTTTAATTTGTCATAAATGCACAAATTAAACGCAGATTATGTAATGTTAAATTTCTGCCAATGTTGTGTCAACACCTACGTTGGATTTGCAACGCAATTTGCAAGTCGCATTTTATCAAGTTCATTATTTTAATTTTGATCAACAATCCGATTTCTTTGCGTATTTTATTTTAATAGCTTAACATTGAGCGTTAAACATGTGTTCAGATATTTCCATTCAATCACTTATTTATTGACTGTTGCGAGAGAAATGCATTTCATCGCTTTTATTTAAATGACGGAGGAATAAATTATTAATTTTGAGAACCTCGCGAATCAGCTGATTTGCAAATTATGCTGCAATGAAGGAATTATTTTTCTAAACTCGCAGAACATTTCTCCCTTTGTGAACTCGTTTTGGTAATGCGTTTCTCTACGAAATATTTCAATGAAATATTTTGAAGGGAAGCGTTTGCTGAAATGGCTTTTGTGTTTGAATAAAGGCAGTACAAATTAATTTTTCATAAAGGGATTTTAACCAGATCAGCTTCATAGAAAACAACCAACTTACAGTAAATTATCAATCAATAATTTTCTTAATGACTATATGCTTGTGTGTTTTTGCGTATAACTTCTTGGAAATAAAAGGCTTTCTTCTTCATTAGTTGTCTTGAGATTGGAAAGTTCCAATTTCTGCAGTATTTAATAGAGCTTACACTTTAGGCTTGCAAGATTGTTAAATTTATTATTGGTTTATCTATGATTTCAAATAATTTAAAATGTGTATCATAGACAGGATTACATTATTGCATTTAAAATACACGCAATTTGTATAATTTTTGTAATAGGTTTAACTTTTATGCCATTATCGTTAAAAGGCATGCGGGCATATAATCTGGGTATTCTGAAAAGATATAAATCGTAGAATGCTTGATATGACAGTAGATCCTCAAAATTTCATGAACCATCAGCAACAGCTGCGATTATTCCGCCTTAAAAGTTTGCGGCTTTCGCTTTGTAAAGTTCTAGTTCTGGAACATTAATGTATTTACCTAAGTATTCTTTTACTATCAATACCTTGGAGATTTCCATTCATCCTATTTCCACTAAGAATCTTTCAAAATCTGTGATGGTTTCCTCACGAAATTTTTAAACGCTTATAACTCACGAATAATGAAGAAATTTAAAATTTGAAACTATCACAAGATAAAGAATTGTCTCCTCTTTCTATTTCACCCTAAATTCGAGACAACCTCTGACTTTGCGCACGATGCGCCTCGAGGGGTTCACACTGTTTGTATTCAGAAAGCAAAATATTCGAGGGTTTTTCTCAAAAACGGGCTAATCATTATAGGAAATGGCAATGTTTTTCATACGAGAGAAACCATTTTTTCCAAACATTTTCTATTCCCATCAATAGAGGACGTCTTATGTGTGTAAATATAAAATATTTGTGATGGACCTCATGAATCATTGAAATTTTGAATAATTACCTAATGCGGAAATTTGTGTGGTATTTGATTATTAATGTCACTAAGAATATTAAAAATTTGATGTTTACAAAATTGCAGAGTGGTTTATAAATGACCTTTAGTCGTTCGTTAGCAAAGTGTCAATTATGTTGCTTGGCTTGTGTCAGACGTGTTTATTTGCAAAGTCCTGCTTTTGACACAATAAAATCGCTTGATGTTCGTGTGTCACCCATTGTTAATTGATTTAATGGATTATACGTTTGTTTACATTAGTTTGATGTGCTAAACTTAGGTGTAGTCTTGCAGTCTATTTCTACTTTCATTTCTAAATTTCTTGGGATTGTGTCAAACTGTACACATGATGTTGTAAAATCAATTTTCTAATTCGTTAATTTATAATATCAAGACTACATACTATATTTACTGCCGTTAAGATAAAGTATATTTTCATGTTAAAATTCAATATCTTGAATATTTTAATAATTGCATGTGAAATATAATTAATAAATATCACAAATAGTATTTTTCGTACCTTGTTCAAATGCTTGACACCTATTAACAAATATAAGAAAGTTTTGAAAGGTGGTGAGCTTCATAATGAATTCACAAATTTGTCTGTCGATATTTGCAAGGTAATATTTATGCGATGGCCTTCATCTTGGGAAAATTTTGCAATGAGTTAATTGAGCTCGGCTCGTTTAAATTTTGAATAAGTTCGGCTCGGCTCGCCACATAAAATCTTTCAATGAGGCTCATTTTAGCTCGATATTTTTTTTAAAACTATTGTGCTCTCAGAATTTTTTCCATTGCTCTTTCTATTATTTAATAACCATTTCTAAAATAAGATTAAATGTAAGGAATATTGAATGAAAAAATAAGAAAAATCTCCATAATCAAATTAACAAGCAGCACTATAAATTTGGTTTGCTTAAAAACGGCTCGTTGAATATCCAATACTCTGCCTAAGCTCGGTCCGGCTCGGCTCGTTGACAATTCTGTTTTAATTGTATAAATTAGGTCACTGCGAGTACTCGAAACGAGCTCGATATTAGCTTGAATAACTTATTTTTCTTCAATTTTTTTGGAATGTCAAAGAATCAATTGGCCTTTCACTATTTGTCTCACATTGTAAGCCATCAGGCTTGGTTTCTCTCATTTAGTTTAATATGTTGTATTTCTGTGAAGTTTCAGTTTGTTTAGTTAGTTTCTTTTTTTATGATAGTTAAAATATACAAAACTAAGCGAGTAGCATTATCAATCATTACGCTTCATATTGCTGTGGCATTTGAACTCAGTTAGTATGGAATAATTTATAAGTGCACAAATACATATATTGTATTTTAAAAACTTTTCGCTAAAGACAAACATATTTACTCCTTAGTAGGATGTGTCAACTGACATTTGTTTTTGAATGTCTTGCAATCGAAAATCTTTCAAATTTATTTTAAAGGTTCATTCCAATATTAGAAAATACAAGAGCTAAAGTTGCTTATATGAATGAGGTCTCTCAAATACTATAAACTACACTTTCATCATTATAAACAGCTTCTGTTAATATAATTAGTAAGTTCTATAAAAATCTGAAGTCAAATTACCCTTTCAAATAGCAGAACAACTCCATTTATAGCAAATTAATATTGCAATAGCTTAGATTGCAAATGCTATAAAAAAAATTTCTAACTTTATATTTTCATGAGAATTCTTTACAAAATAAACAAAATATTCCTTCTTTATAAGATAAAACAAAAAAAATTTTTTTATCATTTTGGTCGGTAAACGGCCGGTTCCATCTCTGAATTTGACACAAATAGCCTTATTTGTATTTAGTTTACAGGACGTAGAAAAAATCTACATTTTAAATGTCTTCATGTAAATACTAATTTCGAAAAGTAGTCTTTACTAGCATAATGTATATAAAAATATTCTAGTAATTGTAGGGATCATTAGTAATTTCAGTTTTGTTTTATTGTTCGGAAATTTTTAGTTGAATAACTTTCCTCATTAGTCGTGTTTTTACATTTTAATGATCCTGTAGTTTTTCTCAGCTTCTTCGATAATTTCCTATTTTTTAAATTACTATATTTAACTATATATTTTAAGTCCGTCTAGAGATATAAGCTCAAATTGATGGCTTGCTTAATATCAGCTGGTTTGAAGGGTTAGCAAATAACCTTGGATTGATAACAAATATCTCTTTCACTAGTGATTTACATTCACACGCAAAATCAATGGAGATTTTGACATAAACTGCCATCGAAGTAGGTCGCATCGCTTTGTAAATTATTGAAAGTCCTAGACAAAGCTGACTTATAGAAAGTACACTAAGAATTATTAAATATTAAACGAAATAATTGTTAATAGAGACAAACTATTGGTTTTTCTCTTGGTGTGTTTTTCACTTTGTATTTGTATTGAATTATGTTTTAAGACAATTTATTAAAATGCTAGTTTTGTTCAAAATTGATAAAGCAAATCAACAATTCATTGGTCATTTTTATAATAGTCATGATTTTTTATTTTACCTGTAAAAATGTCTAGCTTTTTAGTTCAACATTTTTGGTTCTCAGATTGATAGCTACTTAAATATATTTGTTTGTGATTCTTTGTAAATTTCATGAGGAAAATCGCCGAGGACAACGTAGAAACAATACTACACAGAAGTGAATAGTTTAAGATTTTTATAACTTTTCATTGGATTTCAAACCTTATCCACGAGCATTTTGCATTAAGAATCCGAATGTTTACTATATAAATTTGGCCTATGGCGTTTGAATTAATGCCAATTCGGCATATTTATAGCCCATTTTACGATTCTTACCAAAAATATTCTCTAATTTTTCGGTTTGTTATATCAAAATCCCAGAAACTTTTAGTAACATCTATAGACTGGATTAGAAACACTTAAATATACATTTTATTGATTACGCATTGTTTTAAGTTATATTGCACTCACGATATTTAGGTGATTTTGCGCGCACTATTGCCTAATAGTAAGTTATTTTTGAAATTTCGGTCCATTTTTTCTAATACCTCAACGCATGAGCCCATGACTATCTGTGATATTACATGAAACGACATTAACATCTATTCATGTAAAGTATCTGACATTATGTATTGCAATATAGTGGAATGGTAAAGAAACGAATGTACATCGGTTGATCAAGGGATCTTGGCATTTTTAAATGTTGTCCCTTAAATGAATTTTTCCCGAAGTCAATCATTTTCATCTTATACATGTATAAACGTAAGACTATACTATCTTGGGTCAGACTTAAAATTCTATTTGTTTTTACTCGATTGAAGTCATTTGGCATTCTATGCTTATAGATTTAATGCCTTCAAATTTAATGCTCCCGCCTGTCAATTTCCTTCGAAATGGCTTTACAGTGACATTGTGGCAGAATTCCTGTAAGCTCAACAACGAAATATGGTCAATATCCGTTGGTTACTTTACTGTAAAATAGAGGTGACATCGCTGTTTAAACTAGTTGACAGTGCGAACTATTATTAATAGGCAGCTACCCTGGTTGAGAGTTTGTTGCACTCCTGTTATCGTTCGTTATCCCATTCCCGCTCAGCGTCGCTGACACTTCTGAAATAGCAGCTTTATTCAGCACTTTCCCTTCTAACTGTTTTTATTTCAACACATGTTCATTTCGCACTTTGTTATAATTTATTAAATGGTCATACACTTCTGCTAAATTATTCATTTCTCTTTCTATCCAATTAACTAACATTATTAAACGATCCCTTCACTATCATTCAATTCAAGTCAAACTTTCTTTCCTATTCATTGGTTTGTTTCTGTACTCGGTAATAGTCTGCTTCAAAGGTTTTCGATTTTACTACCGAGTTTTCATGCATCTTAACCCTATTTCGTCCAGAGGGGGTGCTTTCGCAGCACACCCTTGAGAAATAGTGTTATGTCTCTAATTTGAAAAAAGATTTGGCCCATTTTTGATTTTCTAAAAATATATTCTGAAAACGAACCATTAAAAATTGTATTAATTTCATTGATATTTTTTGAGATATACATGTATTCATTTGATTAGTTTCATCCTGCTGTTGATAAGCTTTTCCGTAAATAGTTGTATATATATCACATATATTTGGGTATACTAGAGTTGGAACCAGTCGAAAATTTCCTGTGGTTGGTCGGTAACAACTAATGTTTGAATGTCTTTGCAACCGAACATCTTTCAAATTTGTTTAGAATGACATTTCTAATATTAGAAAAATACAAGATTTCAAACTTCTGTATTAGACTTTCATTTGTAGATCCGGCAGCTTAAATTTTCTTTATTAAACATAACCTCTGTTAATATTATTAATTTGTTACACAAAAGAAAAATACTCAAAGAAGCACAAAAATTTATTTTTTAACAAAATTAATGAGAGATTGCAGAGATATATATTTAATTATTATTCCAATTGCAGCCTGTTGAAACAACATTTCTTTAACACTAGAAAGACGGGATTTTCGTTCTACCTAAAAGGACGGCTGTGGTCATTTTGACCGCTTATTCTCAAATTATATTCCTTGCAGTTACCTGAATCCTTTCATCAACGAAAATAGTATTCAAAGGTTAACGAAGGTGGTTTGACACAATGAACGAGTAACTAACATTAACTGCCAAGCAAACATATTCTGTATATAGCTCTAAAGTTAGCGAAAACGTTGGAAGCATGTCATTTTTAAGCATTTCAAGCACGTATTGGTAGGCAGCAAACACTTGCCACCGACGGGCATTATCTTCAATGCCAATGACGGATTTTTTGCACTTGTATTTTGGTTGTAAAATTTAAAAAATATTATTTATATTTCGATAATATCATTTAATGATATACTTCATTTTTCTTATAAAAATTACTGAGGTTCAATTTTTTTTTATTTTAAAACTGAAGATTGCACAGCAGGCACTACTAAAAATTGATTGCTAGGCAAAAAATCAATATAATGGGTCAGGTTGGCAATAATTGCCAATTATTTTGTCAGCGAAGAAATAAAAATTTAACCAGATTTCAATTCCATTTCAGCTTGAATTTCAAAAATCAAGTATTTAATTGATAAAAATTATAGTTCTTTAAATGTGTATTTAAATTTTTTTATGTTTTCAAAAAGAATTCAGTATTTCTAAGACTTCCATGGTGTCATCTGCCATTGAGTAACATCTTTCAGTCACAGTAAGCCCACAAGAATAGAAGTCTCTCTCAAATCGAGCAGGTGCCTCGTCTTTAAAAACAAATCGAAATGAAAATCTTTTTATTTCAGAAGATAATTCATTCATGACACACTGAAATACTATCAGGTGCATGATAAAATGCCTATAAATCTAAAACCCTAGTTTTTATTCTTTGTTTAAGTCATTCGTGCTGCTGATTAGTTTACTTTTAGACTTAGCAATCGTCTTACCATTATAAACGCGCTGATACGAGTTGTCCTTCTTAATTCAACTTAGTTGTTCGGTAACCAATCTAACACCAATTTTTGAAATGTCCTTATACACATTACAATGATCCCAAAACTTTTTTTGCTTTCAAAAACTCAATCCGACTGCAAACCCGATTCCACCTCTGTGCACCATTACTTCTCACATGAATTTCAACTGGCGGGATTTAATTTAGTTGACAATTATTGCTATTATTGGCTTTCAAACAATCAATAGTTAAATTAGAAAAATCCAATAGTAAATAGCTGATTGCAATTTTAAATTGGCATTTAGTGTTCACCAATGCCTGTTGTACAGTGTTTTACATTTCTTTGGTTTTTTCATTTCAATGAAAAATTGTTAAAACATACAAAATTACAGTTAATTTTTCATAAAACTAACAATCAACTAAAATCATTTAAGGCTCAAAACCCTTATTTTTTAATAACTATGAGGCTCAGAGATGTTTATAAAAAATTTATATCGTTTTTATAAGCTTATCATTTGCTTTCAATTAAGTTTTCAATTATTTTCTAATTCTTCTCGTATGTTTCAAATAAATATTTTCACATATTTGGAGAAGTCAATTAATACTTCAGTAAAAAACTACAAGCTGTGAAGAGGTGCTGACTTTGATTGCTCTTTCCCAGATTATTTCAGAAAAACAAATTATTACATTTAATTTCAATAATTACTGTCAGTGTTCAAGAAAACAACAAAATTTCTACTTCGCGGGCTTTTTGATGAACTACAGCTGGGGTGAAGATATATTTAATTGCTTTCTCGTTGTTTTTCTATGAAGACATGGCTTTTATCAAAATTAATTAAACATGAAAATTTAACAACGTTCACTGCTACAATTATTTTTTCAGAAAATAAATGATTTCGTTTCTCTTATCGTTGAGCACTCTTAAGATATCGTTCAAATCCCAAGTTCCTTTTTATGCACCGTTTTTGAAGTCATCGGTATTCAATTGTGATTTTTTTAAATTAATTTCAACAGATTCCTATAATATTTAAATTGAAAATATTATATTCTTTGCAATTAGTTTGTGGATACTCATAGAATTCCACTCTTTTTCCAAAATGAAATTATTGAATAAAACTTTTTTTGAAATCATATTTAAAAGATATTTGTAGAAATTTACCAAAAAAATTACTATTATCACTGCATCAACTGTTGGTAGCAGACCTCTTAAGAGCCATCTGATTCCGGGTTAGGGTTTTTTGGCGAGTTCGGTTCTGTTGTGTTTTGCTCGAGGTCAAGTCGGGGTCGCGCCTATTAGCTTTTTTTCTCAGATCAGATCTCTCTCATTCTCAGCAATTTTGTAAGTAGATTTTATAAGAGATAATAAGCATTTATCGCAAACTCTTAAAATTGGAAATTAGTTGTTCCACTGTTTCGAGCAATTATTTTACTCACCTTCTTTCAATGTCATTCACGTGTACCCCACTCTACACTGCTTAGGTCGACTCGATTCACTTGCATTTTTTATTAAGTCGAAAAGAGCCCTGCATCGGAAACTGATTATTACAAATAGTGCTGGTGACTTAAGTTTTAACAGTTTGACAAACTAAAATACGCTAAGACAGCTAAGTTAAATATCAGTATCTACTGGTATACAAGAAAAAATTTAAATGGCTAACTTACAAAAACCTGTAAAAAAACTTGTAAAAATTATTTTTACAAAAGAATATTATTAGGGACAAGACTACATGTGGTACTTGCGCACTGAATATATGTAAAAAATTGTATCTCGAAATAAATCGTTATTTTTTCACAATATTTGCTAATCAAAATATACACATGATTTTAGGCTTATTTCACACTAATGGTCAATTGCATGTATTCTATGTAGTTTGTGATTCTATGCACTCGTGGGTTAATGTAATCGGAACTAGTCTATTTTTAGACTGCTGCTATGTTAAACTGCCAATATTCGATATAATATTTTTTAAATGATTACCTGTTCATTTCAATGTTTACACACTACATTTGATTGATAGAAAAGGCCTGAAATATTAATTTCTGCTAAAGAATTACGGTTTGGGGTACTGTTGTTGTCTCAGGATTTCATCCTAAATAATTGATGCTTGTATCTTCAAAAATAACGTGAATTACACTAGATATTAAAGTATATAAAAGAGCTTGTCTTATCTAAACTTTTTCTACAATGAATATCATCACGGTCTTCTAAATTTATAGCATGGACCACCTCATAATATTTAAAGAAAATTTGAAATTTTTCAGATGTTAAACGTGATAATTTACATATTTGCAAAGCGTTTTATGGGAATGATATTCAATTATGCCTTATTCGAAAACGAAAAGGAAAAATTTTCTTTGTTTTTACGAAAAGACTTGGTTTTCCAATAATTTCTATACACATTGCACATAGAAAATGGATGGATTAGATTATGACAATATGCAAGCAGTGCTCTGCAACTACTGATCATTTGTGCCCTGTGCCTTTTTAACTGTTGCATACGGTTATAGAAATGTCTTGAACAGCAATTATATGTCGAAATACTGAAGTAGCCATTCGAAGTCGGTTGATGGTAGGTAATCAAGAAATTTTCCATCATGTTGTACAAGTTAGATTGACACAAATATTTTGCCAAAGAGGGTAACTAAAATTTCTTCGTTCAACCCAGCTGCGATTCTAATTCATTTAGCCCAGGGATATTTCACTTGTAGGAAAAATACACTGTACATTTCTAAGAAAAGCTTTTGAAGATAATGCTGCTAATGTTGGTTGATCTAAGAGCAATAAATGTTGCCAGTATCATCAGAGAACATAAAACATCAAAACATCGTGACAATTTCTACATTTGCAATGTTTATCCAATTCTATCCTCTTTGAAGTAACCTAGTCTTGAAATGTTTTTACGATTTTTTGAAGTTTACCTTTCTGAAGAGTCGAATTAATTAATCATCTGACTTTTTTTCAGAAAAGCGGACATTATCAAGATATATTCTGGAAAAAGCAGAAAGTTCTTATTGACCCTATACTGGTAGATTCATTGTAATGCCGTTTTGATGGGATTTCGATAAAAAGCTCATTATTGTTAAATTTAGTTATTTTTACTTATTCTACATAAATTTGTAAAGACTATTCTTTACATTTACAAATTGACAAAGTCAGCTCAAAGAATAAACTAACAAAGCAATATATTGGACAATGTGTCGTTTTATATGGTAAAAAAACTGCTTTGTGCTGTACACATCTTTTTTAAGACGTAAACTTTAACATTCAATAATATATTTGGGGTACAAAATAGCCCTAAGTTGTGTGTACATAGCAAAAATATAACCATTTTCTAACTGCTAGACATCTAGACCTAAGTTGTAAGCAGATCGGGTGAAATATGTTGAAGTTATGATTAGATCGGGTGAGGTAACTTTAAATATAAATTATGGGTCATACACATTTCTGTAGAAAACGTGAAATTTATTGTAATATTGACAATTGACATGCAATATTTTCCCTAACAATATTTTGTTCAACATGACATTTACCTCTAAAACCTACTATCTAAAAGTTTGTGTCAATAATAACATATTTTGAAAATCAAGTCCGATTTTTTAAAGTTCGTGAACAGATGCTTGCAGACAATAGTATACGGTATGTAATAGAATAGAGTGAGCTCTGGCTTTTAGGGATTACTATCAAAAAATCTGCGAGATGAAATGCATCGCGTAACACCCTTGATTTTTACAATTATTATTATACATAGATTGAATGATTGTTTTTTATTCCGTTGAAGCAACAATTGTCAATACAAGGACGCCTTCTTAAAAATGCTAGGTATAATCGTTTCTTTGTATAAAAGAATAGTGCACCCCCCATTTATGTTGGGGCATAATATGTCAAATGAGATTGTTGCTTATGTTTAGAGGAGTTTCTTAAAAATGAAGGTGGATAATACTTTGAGACCAGCTCAAATAGGATGCTTAAAATATATATTATTAGCGATTTAGCTAATCCGTAAGTAAAACGGAATGCATTGTGAAAAATTGCATGAAAATCTCCTTGAAGGAGCTGGTCGTGAAGGATTCGCTGTGTATAAATTTTTTAAATATTTGAAAAAGTACATTAACGGCAGGTTTTTTATACACTTAATAGTAAGGTTATAATGACACTTTAGACAAGCCTTGTTTTTTAATAGTGTTTTTATTCAATTTAATGATTTTCTTAAATTCATATTTTAAATGTACAATTCTTAAACCTTCAAGTCTAAGTATCATTGATGTAATTTAAGGCAATATTCTGTTTCAGAAGATTGCATGTCATGTCCTGCTGGTGATGCTAAGGCCGATCTCGCCGGGCGCTACTTGTTACATGATCTCCTCGGTTCAGGAGCTTATGGTTTAGTTTGGCAGGCTACTGCAGTCACCCCTAATAAAAATGGTAAGCAGCTTATTTTATTAAATATTCGTATTATGACGCTACTATATGCTATATTCATTTATAATTACATTGCTATTTTAGATTTATTTTACTTAATTAATAATTTGATACAATTGAATCTATTTGAAGTAAATTCCATTCCATAACTATTTGAAATATTGTTCATATTAAAGCTGCACCTTAAACAATTCTTCAAAAAATTGTTGCCAGTCTCCTACAATGCCGAGAATGAGAAGTTTTAACTCTACTCAGTGAATGCACAATTTATTTTCCTTTGTTAAGACGTTTACACTTGTATTTTTGTTGTATCAAAATAATTTATATTATTCTGTCAGACGCTGTTTTTGAGTTTTTTGCAGGTAAAGCCATGTCAAAACTTCTCAAATCATATGGAAATTTTAGCATATTTTACTATTGACATTTTGTAATGCATTCAGCACTGTAATGCTAGTTAATTTTCCCCAGTAATTCTTCAACGAATTCAATTATTTTCAGTACATTGTTATTAAAATGGTACGTATCATGGATTCTCACAATATTCAAACCTATAGGAATTGTTTCAATAAATATGTCGACAGTTTGCAAGCAATTCAATTTTAAAAGGCGTTTCTTCGTCTGCATTTACTAACTCTATCGAGACAATGTATTTAAACCACAATTACCATAAAACATGTTGATAATGTTTTTTTAGTAATCCTGTCTGAACGGAAATAGACGTCGCCACACGATAGGCTCCCATCACAAACTTAATACGAAATAGTCCCCACAATTATTATTTAAAATTTCTACATTGGAATTCTTGTACTCTTGTTTGTGTTGAAATTTGGTAAACAGAAAGAGTGAATTGTCACTTGCTTGAGCCAAAGTGCTAGTCCTGTGTAAAATCATGTTGTTACTATATTCCTTTTAATCATTATAAATATTTTGTGGATATAGTAATTATAACACTATTGTTCTAAACGCTTAAATTAGAAGTAAAATGATCGCAATTGGCATCACAAAATTTACTTGTCTTCTCCGACATAAGGAAATCCTTCATTTTTTAGTCTTCAAAAGTAAAATTGGTTGAATTTTGGTATAGTTGGGCCTTATTATATATATCCAGGGATGACAAAAATAAAAAAAGGTGCAAATATATATTTTTGCAACATTTTGCTTAGGGTAAAGTTTTAGAACCAGCCAGTGATCGTCAATATTGTATTTAAATAGTATTTTAAATGCATTATATATATATATATATATATATATATATATTTGAAAAGAGTGGACATTACTCCAGTCTACAAAAAAGGAGATCCACTGCTAGCAGAAAATTACCGTCCAATAGCTATTGTCAACCCATTTGCTAAAATCTTTGAAAGATTGCTATACAATCAAATAATATCTTACATCAATGATAATAATTTGCTTTACAATAGACAATTCGGATTCAGAAAGGCTTTTACAGCACTACAGATGCACTTCTTTACATAACTGAAAGTACCAGATATCATTTAAATTAGAATATCTCTAGTGCAGTCGCCCTTTTAGATCTGAGCAAGGCATTTGACAGTTTAAATTTTAACATCCTATATAAAAAGTTAGGTAATTACAATTTTTCGTCAAGTAGTATCGAATTAATAGCAGCATTTNTAGTGCAGTCGCCCTTTTAGATCTGAGCAAGGCATTTGACAGTTTAAATTTTAGCATCCTATATAAAAAGTTAGGTAGTTACAATTTTTCGTCAAGTAGTATCGAATTAATAGCAGCATTTCTAGAAAAAAGGGAACAAAGAGTTAAAATAGGAACCACATTTTCAAAGTACATAGCTACAGCAAGGGGAGTTCCGCAGGGCTCCGTACTTGGACCCATTTTGTTAAATGTGAAGTGATTCACTATGCTGATGATACTTGCTTAATTACACGAGACCTTAATGTAAAAATTTCAGTAGAGAAACTGCAAAGAGATATAGGAAACATAATTCAATATCTAAACATCAATCAATTACAAATAAATGAGTAAAACGCAGTTCACAATATTTTCTCCTCCTATTAGCAAGACGTTATGCAAAGATGTTTCACTAAGTTTAGAGTCAGGAGAGAGCATACATCAGGTTGACATCTTAAAATATCTCGGTGTAGAGATCGACCAGCAACTGACACTAAAGAGATTTGCTTTCAGCAAAATTAGGAAAATGGCGATGGGGATCCACTACATACGGCAGATAAGGCACATAACAAGCAATAAAGAGCTGTTGAATGCTTTAGTTATGAGCAATTTTGTATATGCAGGCACACTTCTGAACGGGTTGTGTATAGCTGAGCATGAAAGGTTGAACAAGGTATTTACCTGGTCAGCGACAACATTATTTAATATTAGTAAACAGATTATTGGAGAGAATTTGCAAGAAACACAAATCCTGGCGCCAAAATACTACATTCAGTTTGCCAGTCTTGTCACTTTGTACAAACACAATTACAAGTTAACCAACTCTCTCGATTTTCTCTAATACCTTTTACATAATTAATAAGCGTGCAAATATGTACATAATTGTCAGCAAAATTAAGTGCTTGCCATGGAGTAAATCCTTCTCAGTAGTCACATGCAACAGCTGGAATTCACTACCTGATGAAATTAGAACTGCCAAAACACTAAACATATTTAAAAAGAAGCTAAAACAAAATCTACTTTCACATCAAAAAATTCTAGGTAGTAGTAAGCGTCTAAATACATGGCAAAACAGCTTATTGTAGCATTTCTTTTTTAAACAATATTTTAAGGTGTTGATTTATTAATAATTTTATATGTGTTTTTTTAACTTTTTTTATTGTACATAGTGTAGTTTGTAGTTTTGTAAATATTTTTATATTTTTAAATATGTTCCTTGCATATAACTTATATTGCATATTACAAACTACAAAGTAAACTATTGCTAGACATATAATATTGTATATATATATATATATTGAAAATTATTGCAACTTGAAAAAAATATATTTTCGGTCTTTCGTGTACAACAACACTATTGACTGTTTGAGGCGTAAAAGAATTTTTGTTATAAGCAATGGCGCGTTTTGGGGGCGACCGCCCCCCCCCCTTTGGGGCCAACTGCGAACATTTAAAAAATGTTCTCTTTTCCTCAAAATTGAAAATAGTTCACGTTTATTCAAGATGTTATCAATCGATTTGCTGCTAAAAACAGATGATTGCATTTTGTATAAGCTTATTTTTATTCAAAAAACATTTTTTTTGCAATTTTTTTACAAAAAATACATAAAAGTAAAAATAAATATATTGTATTTATTTTATTGCAATATATTTTACAGTTAGAACTTGTTTACTTTTTTACTACGTGGACACGGTTTGGGGCAATTTAGGAACCTCAGATATTATTGAAAGATGCAAACAGTTTATGGCTTAAATAAGTATAACAAAGATGCGTGTTACACAAAATAGTTTTTCTCATGGCAGAAGAACCATCCCGCTTTGAAAGTCCCTTTTGGAGGCAGATACCACGGCCGTGCTCAGCAAGCTTCGCTATCATAAACGACTCATTACGTCTTTCGCAGATTTTGTAGTGTGTACGAAGTTGGAAATGGGCCGGGACTGGTCGCCCGGGTTGCAGGCTTATTGGTATGTAGATAATAATTCAAAATGAGCATAATTTTTGAAAGTATATGTTGTTTCCTTTTTTTACTCAACAACAACCATAACCATTGATCTGCGAGTATCAAGTGTCGACCATTTTCAGAATTTTGTAGAATTTATCTCAACTAATATACATGTGTCACGCCTTATATAAATGGCAAGAGAAAACTACGTCCGATTAATTTTTCAGCAGATTATATTTCAATATATGCATAAAAATCTTAAAAAAACACTAAATCCTACCTTGGTACTCATTGTAAGTAACAATGCCGCTTGTTTTCATTTGTTATGCTTCCAACAATGATGACATTTTCAACTATTTTTAGAATTATCCACCATATTCCATTCTACAATTGAGTTTGGTAATCTACTATAGCTTTAAGGATGCATGAAAAATTTCCTACACTCTTTGCCAAATTACTTCTCCCTAACGTATCTTGATCAGTGCACTGTAAATCTGTTTTTAGTCCTTTTTCGAATATTTTACTGTATCTAACTATTTAGCAGAATTTTTCGGGATACATCCATGCCACACCCAATCCAGGGTTAGGTTTCTACATAAAATGCATGCATTTTGTAAAGCCTTATATATCAAAAGCTATTTGCTTTTAAAAGTGCAGTATAATTGTTGAATATCCGTCTACAGCAAAATTTTGCATACTATTTTTTTCTTCAAAACGCCCCCAATATTTAATTCATTTTGAAGCATCAGTAGATCCTATTTGGGGTTAACTATGTCATATTCAAAATAGCCATTGAAAAGGTCTCCATCATTATCCTTTATATCTGGATGTGAAAAGTTTCAATTTTGTTTGTAATATTTGTCGATTAACGAAGCTTACTATATAGAAGGCCATGAGGTCGCTCATTCTAGAATACGTTCCTAGACAAGGCTTATATAATTTAAGTGTTTATATTGTGTAGCTCACGCTATTTTCATGATGAAAGAGTCAGTTGATTTAGGTTGAATATCTGGTGTCCTAAAAGTACCCATAACTGTCTTTTCATAGTATACAACAATCGGGGACGGATTTAGGGGGTGGGCGGGGGTTGCGCTCCCCCTTGGCGGCGATAAAGGGATGCGCAAGTTACTATTTGATAATTATATGCTCATGCCTTTTTGCCTGTGTTGAATCCAATCTAAAAATTAAAATTGGCCTCATGAATTTAAATACTGCTGTTTATCAACTCATCTTATAATTCAGTGCTCCATTATTATTTAAGTAATCTATTTTAAACATAAATTTATATCAAACCGCCCACCCGTTTGAAAATTCCTAGATCCGCCCCTGACATACAATATTTCAGGTATTTGTGCTCAAATTCTGTTGAAACTTCCAAATAAGTATTTCTGTTTTTGATGAAAAGTGAATCAATATCACCAAATATCATTTAAATTTTTCAAAACTGTTAAAGAATTTGACCTCTTCGGCACGAAAAGTACCCCAAACTGTCGTTAACTGATAAATAAAATATATTTTTGACGGTCACTTAAACCAGCAACATATTTCAAAATTTTTCGTAGAATAGCAAAAAGTTATAAAATTATATATTTTCAAAGCTACATACGTGCACGTGAACATCACACTAAATTTTGAAAATTAACTTCATTATTTCGTTTGCTGTCACCATGGAAATCACTGATCGAAAACAGTTATTCAGTGCTTTAAGAATACTATGTCATGCTTTTGTATATATATATATATATATATGTGTGTGTTTAACTGGTGAAGTAATAAGAATAGAATCAAATCAGTTTTATTTTTCATTTAGCCGGAACGTGTTATCACTAATCATCAATAAATGCATTGAATGTCAAACAAAGGCTGCAATTTAATGTGTACTTGATGCGCATATTATAACCATTTGCTTCGTTTTTGCGAACGAACTGTTCGTATCGTAAGAAAGTAAATGATCATGTGGGAATGTTTCCCTATCATTTATCCATAATGCACTGGAGTAAATTTCCTTATTTCTTTTGCAACATTTATCGTATCGTGATGCATATATGTAATTTTGGAATGGTTTCTTGGGTAAATTGTACTGCTAATGTTACGTTCATAAATAATGCACCGCTTTATATGGTGTCAAGGTAGATATTGCTTTGGATTGAAAATATGGTCTGTTTTATAAAAGATTGATTAAAATCAAAAGTATGTGTCAATGCATTTCACTTATGTATTATTTCAATAGTACTGTGAACTTAATTAGTTCATTTTCACGCATAAACGATACAAAAACGCGATGTAAAAGGAATTTACTTATTGTGTGTGAAATAGTCTAAAGCAACTAAACACTTCGATTTTAAGTTTATTCTAAACAGTTACCTATCAAGTAAAATTGGAATGTTTTATCTTTTGTTGAATGTATTTTTTTTAAAAAATGCACAAAATCTTTATCCAATGTTTTGTATTTTCAAGCCCTGATTTTACATGTACTTGAATTTGGAATTTATTTTTTTGTCTAATTCTGTCTTTTACTTGATTTTTAGCAAATCTAAGAATCGTCTGCTATGTATTTGTGAGGTTATATTCTTCAAACTACGTACGAAATTGCCAAGAAAATTGTAATATAATTTCAGTGAAAGAAATTTATCTACTCCTATTTTATAACTAGTGTGTATTTTGATTACGAAATGATTTTTTAACGGATAAGGATTTGAATCACGTCCAGAACATTAACACATATCTTGTTCTACAAAATTTTGCTTCATATTTTTGTATATTGATTTTCATTAAATTTTCATTCTAAAATGTCAATAGATTATTGGCACCTGTAATTTGCCCAAAGCGTATTTTGACAACATTGTTTATTGACTACAAAGCATCCTCATTTAAAATTTTTTATTTATAGGCTTGAATTATTGAACTAATTCAAAATACTTTATTGGAAATTTTTTAATGTGTTTATTAAATATGGTGTTGTTCTTAACAACATCACATTTAAAACTCACTTTCAACTTCTTTTAAATTCAGGTGTAACTTCGTGTTCCTTAATTTAACATGATAACATTTAAAATAATATCTTAGAGAAAGATAATGAAAAAGATTCAATGACTTTGAAATATTTGAACTTTTTTACAGTTTGGTTTTTTATTCATGTTTTTATGAATTGAATTTCTTGTACCATCAATAACACGGAATGACACCATTAAATCCATGTTCTATATGACAACTATTCAAATGTGTGTGTACAAATAGATCGTAATTTATCTGACATCTAGTTTACTCGTAATTTTCACGAATAGGAACTTAGCCAGTATTATGTATGTCAAAATGCTCGGTTTCTCAACTAGATAAGATTTGACCTTTCCTTAAACTCTGACCTAAATTTGTACACGTTATTTTTAGACATTGTTGAACTCATAATATTTAAATTAATGGAAATCACTTCAGTTATTTCCCCTTTAAGAAGTTATAATTATAGATTTAATACTAAAGATGGTAGGATCATAGTCATTGAGGCATTGTAAATTGCATGTTGAACGGTGTTTTTGTGATTTTAAATCGTAAATCACTGCATTAAAGTATACGAGAGTTTTAGCTGTAACATGTTTTCTAGCAAGTGCTGTAACCTTTTATCCTAAAATGTAATTGACATGAAATCCATATTATTCGTTGAAAAGGAGATGTTCTAAAATGTTTATGTAATCACTTGGATATAAAGGTATACCTATGTAATGGATTTTAATTTCAAAACTACGAAAAACAATTTTACGAGTAAATCTACAACAATTGGTATTAAAAGAGTGTGGAATAATTTTAATAAATAATACTCGTTGAAGTAGATTGGTGATATAGAATAGCATCGCAGTAAATGAAGACATTACACTGCATGTATTGTTTAAATTTTTCACATATCCACCATCAGAATCAATACATAACTGCTCTTGCGCACGACGATGAAAACATGGCGTTCTGACTCATTTCAGTTGTTACATAATGAAATTCTCGAAGAATGCACTGCTTCAACTGATGAAATAATTCGACTTGCTTTGGAAGATTCTATTTTTAAATTAACCCAAAGGACGAACTCCAAGTTTAGCGTTCTATCAGGCCACATAATTGGAGCGTCTCTGCCAACGCATTTGAAAAAATGACGAACCGGTCGTGTAAAGTGCGTTGTGTATCATTTTACTGAAAATAGGGCGCACTGAATTTTGCACGGCTATTCAGACCAAGAATAAAAAAATCTTGAAGCACTTCGATGTAATTTTCACCGTTTACATTTGCTTCAAAGAAATATTGGCCAATAATTCCACTCTTAGACAAAGAAGCCCAGACAATTACCCTTGGTCATTCTTGATTAAGAGCAGCAGTTGTGTTTATTGACAACACCACTTACGAATTTTCGTAATACATTTGTTAGTCTCATTTGAGGTTAAGGATAGTTTGATGTGAATCTAGATTTTCTGCAAATTCCTTTTCACCCAGTGCAAGAGATATTTAATTCAAGCGACAGTATATGTTCGACTTAAGTACTCCGCCATTATTTATAAAGGTTCGCACACTACTTCAAGAATAATTTTTGCAAGGACTTAAATTTAAACTGTAATTTTAATTTTTAAAATCAGAATCTTTTTTGTGCGGTTATAATGTTCAACTAAATCATTGTTACCGCCATCAGCTCATGGCCAATTAATTATGATTTCGTTGTCCAAAATCACTAATTGCTAACGTTTGATTTTAAATTGTAAGCGACACGCTTATTTTCATCTTAATTAATGCAACATATGTGACATTTCTAAATATTACTTATGACTGTATTACTATTTAATTTTTTCTATTACCGTTTAAGTTTTTTACTAATGAATGAATAGTGTCAATAGACTTCCACAAAAAGCCTTGCACAAATTAAGATCCCCGGTTAGCTTAATTTTTATTTTTTAGAAAAGATTACAGGGTGTCACATGTAGGTCACATTGATAACAGCCCTTGTATTTTTGAAAAATTTTACAATATATGAAATTCATGAAAGTGTTTAATATGGAGTGTAATCATAAACTTACTGTGATTCTTTTGTGGCACTAAACAACGATAACAAGCAAGCGTTTAAAATGAAACATTTTTTTTACTCTGTCATCTGCGTGTGAAAATGTTCACAACGAACTTCCTTGTCTCATTGCCCCTAATAAACAAAATATGTTTTCAGTTGTTAATCACACTTTTTCACACAAATGTATGTGTCAACTGCAAATTAGACATTACAGTACAATTTTAGTACAACATGGCAGTGGTGCCGTTTATAGAATGTCAATATATGGCAAGGCGAAATTTCTTAGCCATTCATAATTGCCATCATCATTTAGAATTTCGTCCTTACATTGTGGCAATAATGACCATTATGTAAAATATGGTGAATGATGGAGAAATATACGTAAGAAGCATGTGGTAATTACAATTTCATAAAGCGATTTCTATTATTTGGCAAAATAAATGCCAAATTGCAAACTGCAGTTAAAAAGCTGTAGTATGAAATTGTGCTGATATCACAAGTATTTCATTAAGATACATAAAGATTTTGAAAAATTCAAAAACATGTTTTAAAATGCACCAAATATTTTTTTTACTTTCCAATACAACACGCTTTGTTAGGCGCAAGCATTAAATATTGGAACAAATTTAATCGTTAGTTTTCATTTGCCATCTACTATTACAAATGAGAAACAACGTAATCTTTAGTATTTACGGACAATTTAGAGAAGCTGCTACTAAAATTTTGCAACTTTCCAAAGCTGCTATCTCACGAAAACGTTGTATTTTTGTTCAAAACATTTTGTTAAGTTGAATATTTACCCAATCAAGTGTTATAAAAATGAGATTTGTCACATTAAGGTTAACAATTTTCTTGAAACTCATTATAAATTCTGTATATGTAACAATGAATTCATAGCTTTCCATAATCCACAAATTTTTTAGGTTGGCACCCATAATGATCGTACAATTTTTTTCTACCGTGCCATAATGGTATCCATGATATGGTACATTATGGTATGGTACCATATCATAGTCGGCACCTTTTCAACATAGAACATATTATTTTTTGAAAATGTCACGATTGTTGAGTAAACATCAGTTTGCTTCATAATACACGTATTTGTCAAATGCATTTTCTCATAACAGCCAGACAGTAAGCCACAATTGAGCTCTCCCAAACTAAAGCTCTGATTACAACTACCTATTCATTACTATTGCTTGACATTTTAGTATTTACTTAAAAAATCATTTAACAATCATACCATTTAAAATCCATGTAGTAGACTTCATTACAGACTGCATACCTTAGCATTGTTGATTAGTTCCTGAACGCAGTCAATGTCACACGCAATATATTTTTTACAATAACATCAAATTTGCCAAAAGAAGGAATTAATTCTATAAAAATGGAAATATTTTTAAAATATACTGTATAACAAAACTACCGACTTCACATTTAAGAAAGACTAAAATGTATTTGAATGCAGTTTTAAAACAGCATAGGCTTCTAGTTCATATTTGTAGTGCTTTACGCTCATGGCTAGTATTTTATATATAATTCCGGGATTTTTATATCTTTCGGCATTTCAATCCCGTATTAAAAAATTAGTCCTGAATTACGAACCTTATCGCTTTTATTTCCAGCATCGGCCAACGGGCTTTATATTGTTTGAAAGTTAATGGGATCTCTCTGGTTCTATGTAAAAATTGAAATGCAGTGAATTCCGAATAATTAGATAATCAAAATGAGATATGCATTATAGCATGGAAAGACTGTTTTAAGTTTTATTATAGATTTTACTGTTTCATTCTTAATTTGAATCAGGTCCAAGCACATTTCCGCATAAATTTTTGAAGAAATTGCGGTAAAGCTTTGTTGTGGTTTTAGTTGTTTTCAAATTGAGAATCTTTCATCGATTTCTATCATTTTTAATTTTATGTTAAGCGATTTTATGCTTTAGAAACGAATCGACGCTTCGCAATTAAACGCGTTCTTGATGTCCGTCAGCATCACACTAATGCCAAGAGAACTTTGAGAGAGATCCGCATATTACGTCATTGTCGTCATGATAATATAGTTCGTCTTCACGATGCCATTTTATCAAGCGATGAGTGTCATGTATATCTCGTTCTTGAGCTAATGGAGAGTGATCTTCACAGAGTTCTTCATTCATCACAATCTTTAACAATGCAGCATGTCAAGTACTTCTTTTTTCAAATTCTGCGTGCCTTGGCGTATCTGCATTCAGCAGACATTGTACACAGGTTCTCTCATTTTTTCTTCACAATTAATTGAACATTGCATTTGTAAGGCAACGGTTTATATTGCTTAGGTTTAGCATATTTTTAATACCATGATGTAATGATTTCAGTTATTTATCCAGTGCAATTTGAGGATTTTTATTTGATCCATTGCCGCTAATATTTAGTTCTCATCAATTACTTCTACGAATTTTTTTTATAATATTGTATGCTTTAGAGATTTAAAGCCTTCGAATGTTCTTGTTAACTCGGACTGTACTGCCAAGCTGGCAGATTTTGGAATGTCCAGGGGAGCCTCCACATCTTCCTCTTTAGCTGTTACACAATATGTTGCCACTCGCTGGTATCGTGCTCCTGAACTTCTCCTATCTCATTCCTCTGGAAAATCTCCCTCGGGTGCATTAGATTTATGGAGTGCAGGATGCATTTTAGCTGAGATGATTAAACGAAAAACTCTTTTCCCTGGTTTGTTTATTATAATTCTGAAATTTATTTTGTTGTAAATGATCGTATTTTGTATTTACGAAGGTGAAATCTTTATTTTAATGCGCATTATTGAAATATTGTTCATTAAGAGTTATTAATTATCCCAGAAAACTGAATGATTTTATACGAAACATTTTTTAAAGAACCTCTACAATAAAGCAACGGGATCTATTTCTATACGAATCTCAACAAATTAATGGGGTTACATACTCATTTTCTTAAAATTAACTTTATTTTTAGGTTTTAATCTTAAGAATTTAAAGCTAGTACATAATACTAGGTACACGGTGTATTCTGTAGCTCATATCTAGCATTGTTATAATGCTCATTGGGAAAGCTGAGCTTACACTATTTAATATATCCCATAATGTTTTATATTTTTCAAGGTAATTCTCCGTTGCATCAAGTAGAAGTACTTGTTAGACTTCTTGGATGTCCACCCTCAGAGTTCACAGAAAACATCAACTCTGAACGCATTTCTCATTATCTCTCATTGCTGCCTCCAATCGCACGGACGCCTATATTGTCACCAGTTGATAGTAGTCAAGGTATTTGTTCTCTATCACTATTGCATTTAGCTTTATATATATACAGGGTGAGTCAAAAGAAACTAAAGATTCTATCCAGTGATAAAGAATTGCACGACTACACTTTTATCAAAATTTCATTATATTTATAAAAAAATATAGAAAAGGAATATTCTTGCATAAAAATGCATGTTTGGAGCTTGTTGAGGCGTTGTAACTCAGCATGAAATATTCTTCTAGCATTTCGAGGTAGCTTTGCCATTCACTGAGTTATCGAAGAAATACGGTCGTGTGATAAAGTCTTTTCAGACACCCATTCATACAGTAACTTCCCCCC